>JAHPZR010000818.1:52500-53618 GCA_019787425.1 Platygyra sinensis | reverse complement strand
CGCCTTTGTTAAAATTATTTTTTGGCAAATACTTGTCCGGAAACCAGTTCCAGGAAATACCTCGTGGGTTTTTTGATCACAATACCAAGTTTATTAACCTGTAAGTGATTTTCTTCCTTCAAAAGTGAAAATAATGTTAATCCCGTTAAGTGGCAAAAGATGGCTTGGAGCTGAGGCTTATGAAACGTTGAAACACGCCATTACTCCAGTACTTGGTTGATGACTTATAGCATGGTTTCCGTTAAACAAAAAGAATAAGCTTGTCCTGTTTTTATAGCAAGTATGAAGTAGGAGCAGGTATGCCGAGTTCGACCAGAATAGATCGCAAATCAGTAACCCCTCTGTGCATAATTAGGTTCCAAATTGATAAACATGTAATATTCTATTGAAACAAAAAGGTAGTACTCTAGAGCTCCTTGAGGTAAATATAACAATAATAACAACAATCTTAATACAATGACAATGACAATGACAGTAGCAATAACAATTACGGGTTTAATCTGGCGAGGAGCAGCACATTTTGTTCAAAATAAGACAACCATTATCCTAGCGATACTCGTCGAACTACAAGCGAGTTGCCATGCCAGGCGCCAATGACTCATTCTTGACGCCAAATTAGATTCTTGGAGAGACAAAACGTTTAATACTTTTCACTACTTACAATCTTATACGGTTTTCTTGAGTTTTCTGATTTCAATCCTTTAGTGTTAAATTACATTGACGTCAGAACAATAAAATTTTTTCCCGTCTCCTGAATCGTGATTGGTCAATTCAAATGTCAGGCACGCCAGCCGTATGCAAGGTTCTTGTGGTTTCTCGAAACGTCTTTCACGTAGCATCAAACTTGCAATCTATTGTTTGTAATTATATATTTTTGGCTAATCAGTTCTCTCGCAAAACCTATGTTGGTAGCTTTTTTTGTATGCAGTCCCTTGCAGTTTCTGGTTTCTCAAAACTTGAGCCTGCAATATGGTCTTGTGACATTGGTCTGTGGCTACCTTGTTTTGACAGGTGTCAATTGAGCATAAAATTGATATTCAATACTAAACATTAACTAAGGCCGCATGTCCTATTAGCTGGAGCATGAACGCTATGTTGTGCGACTTTGTCGTCGTATT
>JAHPZR010000818.1:32500-47500 GCA_019787425.1 Platygyra sinensis | reverse complement strand
TATTTTAACTCAAAATTGGAGTTATTGTACTGGTCGTGGAGTTAATCTAACTCTGCTTAGTGGAGTTATTCTTTGTGGAGTTATTTTAACTCTAAATGAGGGTTAAATCTAACTCCTACTGGGAGTTGCATTTCAGGAAGGAGTCATTTCAATTCTTTATAGGGAGTTAATATACCTCCGGCTTTTGGAGTTATCTTATAGGGGTTAGTTTTACTCTGGCTGAGGAATTACTTTAACTCGCTTTTGGAGGACTTTTGTAGGGGTTATTTTAGTTATTGTTTGGGAGTTAATAAAATAAATCTTTATTGGGGATTACTTTAATTTTCGCCTTCTTCTCTACACGGTCAACGCCATACCGCCCTTTTGCGTTCGTGAGGACTAACCTCCTAGTGAGAAAAAGCCCACTGCCAGCCTATGAATTTTCTTTTGCCAGTCTTCATGGCAGTTCTTAACTTTGATGGAAGAGTAATGATAACTCGCTTCTCTTGTAAATCTCACTTTCGTTTTCTGTTTTTAATTGTACCACCTCTCTGTAGTAGGACAGCCGTAAGCCAAGCTTACGTGACGCGTTTAGCTTGGTTTAGTTTGGTTTGAGATAAACTGAACCTTCAGTACATCCTCTGCTCATTCTTTCATTCTACAACGTACGTGAAATATTTATAGACTTCATATGTATCGAAAGTCGGCACCGATCTACAGGTAGTCTGCGGACTCTCTCTATTTTGCTCGGATTTCCTTCCTGGCCTTGGGGAAGAACTCAAAACAAATGAGCGAGCGTGACATCCAAATGCAACACAGTCTAGTAGTCATGGCCAAAGGGGACCAAAGGTCATTTCCTGTGCCCGCATGGAGCGTATGGTCTTCTTTTAATTTCTTATCTTACCCATACCACCCTGGACTTTGTTAACTTTGTAAGAATCCTTAAGTTAACAGAAGACCATCAGTAGAAAAAGCCAACTTTAGGCATACTTTTATTCTATTAGTTAATTAAGAGCAAAAAAGAAGAAGACAAATAATATGCTGTCGAAATATACGTCGCTGGCTACTTTCCCCACCCTGGACCACAAGCCTTCCAATGACACGTGACATGTGATCAAATTGCATGTGATCAAAGTTTGCGCGGCGGACAGTTTTAACGGTTGGAGTGCTTATCTCTTACATTTCTTAGCGAATTGTTGCGGATATATCGGGCTAACAACGACGAAAAACGATCCAGCAGGTTAGTTTTTTACTTTTGCTTTTATTTCTTGTCGTTTCTTGCTTAACTTTTGAGATGGAGCGGAGGTTCGGTTGAAATTATAGATGTACGAAAACACTCGACGGCATTCGTGTGAACTATAACTCTTCAGTCTTGTGTGTGCTTGTACATGTTTTACAGTGTAAGCCTATGACAAACCTTTCATTGAAAAACCTTTTAATCGGTAATGTATGAATTCAGTTACAGGCAATTAATGAAGCTCCTCAATGTGATCGTGTGATAAAGTACATGCAACGGGTCCGAGGTGAATCTTTGTTGCTTAACTTCAATTCCATGTGTAAAATTATGTAAGCACTCACGGGTATCCGGTCGTTTCCATAGACATCTAAGGTCAATTCGATACATCCTCCATTTATCTTGATTCGCTTAAGAAAATTGTTACTTTTTATGGTAAATAATAAACTGATGCGACACTCCGTTGAAACGAAAGATACTGAAGACTTGGCCGGATCGAAACGACTTATGCACCTATCAATGGTTTGCCCCAGGATGGGGGGTTCGGGCAACCCAGGGGAAATTTGACATTTTCAGGTTTCCAGATGTCAATTTCCCCACCCTTGGGTGCCATTATAAGTCAAATTCCCAACCCTGGGAACCACAAATTGTACTTCTTGTAGACACAAATTTATAGTGTAGAATTGTTGAAAATCAACACAGAAGTACATGTATCAGAGGGTGAGGGTAAATTATTAAAAGCACTACTTGTCATCATTGGTGAGATTTGGCCAGGTTTCTGGATTCATTTGTATGTCACACCTGGAATAGGTCATATATTTTCAATCGATGTTTGTAACTAAGGTCTAGAATTGACCAGAATTTCATTTAATTTTACATTTGGAGTATACTAGCAAATCTATAAACACAGAGAATATCGAAAACTTATGGCAGGGTGACATCTAGTGAAGACATGTAAGTAGGAAGAAAATTTTGATCTAAATGAGCTTTTGTATGAATATTTTTCTTCTCAAAGTTGAAGAAGAAATATGTTATGTTATAGAACCTTAAAGACAGAGCACTGATGGGCATTAAAAAAAAAAACATTTTTGCTTTTAAAAAAGGCAAAAAAACCACAATACTCCCTACAAAGTACTGTATTCTTGGACACAGAAAATTCGCTCACATGAATTTTGGGTTTGTTCAAGATGGTGCACCACTCGTCACTCATTCACAGATCCTCTTGACTTTTCAAGATGGCAGTCAAGTCAAATGTTCCACCCCGGGGATTGTTGTGGATGTCAAAATCCCAACCCACGTGCGCTTTACGAAGTCTTATTCCTCTGGGTTGTCCAAATCCCCCATTCTGGGGCAATCCATTGATAGGTGCATAATATCAAAATGACCGTAAACCTTAGGTTCACAGATACTGTTTTTTTTTTCTTTTAGGGCGAGGACAGCTCACCTGCTGTCAGTGGTTTTCAGCCAATTCAGGAACTTGAGCCAGGAGCTCCTGCCTTGGGTCAATACAACTTCAATTTTTGTAACAAACTTTAATTTCGAATCCGTGTATGACAATAGCAGACTGCACACTACAGACTGTAGATTCTTGTAACTAATGTGCCGCATTGCCATATCATAAACAGGGTAGCCCGAGCTCTATTCTAACTTGAGTCTGCTAATGTCATGCGCAGATTTCATATGTCCTTTAGGGCCTCTCAATATGAGCCCGGTCAACCGGGCTGGCTCGGGTTCCGAGATCTCTTCTCGCCACTCTTTCCTTTGTAAAAATATCGATATGTTCATATGAGAGGCCTGGCTGGCCCGGTTACTGAGATCTTGGTAACCGGGATGAAATTTTCCCCATATGAACACTCCAGCCCGGTGACCGGGATGAAACATTTTAGACAAAATAGCTTCACTCTCACCACATAGCGGCCAAAATGGCATAATCTTGGTCTTGTATGTATTTCCACTTTAGGAGCATGCGAATTAGCTTTATTAGGAAAGTTAAAAGAGTCCACAAAGCTATGACAGTCGCGAACAATGCAAGGTTATGTTCCACCATTTCGGTTGTGTTTCTTGAATTCATCCCCGTCGACCGGGCTGAAATTTCCCATATGAACACATCACAGAATTTGTCCCGGTTACCGGGCTCATGAAGAGGCCCTGAATGTGTTGCAATATACTGTGTCAATTAAACGATTTATGGAAATTGTCATAGGGTGGACAAGTGAGCATGCAAACCTAGAGAAATTTAAGGTTAAGTAGAAAAATATTTTCCATTGATATGGATAGTGGAAGTCTGAAATACTTGTTCCCTGTGATATGCAGGAAATGTTCTTGGTACTCCCAGGCAGTATTTTACACTTTACCATTTTTTAGTATCTCTGCTTTTACAGTGGCCACAGTGAACAAAACTTAAAAATAGTATTCACACCAATTTTGACCATGCTGCAGTTTATATACTAAAACATAAAGAACCTATAGCAACCACAGGGACCACATCAATAATCATAATTGCACAGAAACAGTTTATCTAATACACAACTTCAAATTTTGGTGGAAATCACACATACAGAGTCCCACAAAATATTGTGAATACAGAAGTAGTGCATTTCTTGTCATTCTCCTTGGCTTTTCTGTTGTGTTTCAGTACAGGTCCCTAAAAAATATTGTTTTGGTGACCATGATAATATTGAGTATAACCCTAAAAAAACTCTTAGAGCTTCAAACCTCTGAGCAGCAGATATGGTGTATATGCAGAAAAAATGGTGAGATTTGCCTTAGTCTTCTTAGTCTTAAGATTTTATGGAGAAAATTTATTATTAGCAGTCATTTGCATGTTCTTTTGCATGATTTTAGTCTTTGATAAAGTATAAGGTTTAATAGAAGTTATATTGCTATAAATAAATAAGGATTATATTTTTGATTTTCAGATTTAACATAATAATATAGCTCTGAATTTATCTTAAAGAAATAATATGTAATTAGTATATCATTCAGGTGCTATAATGATTTCTTATGCCTCAATAAACATATGTTTAGTTATGAGCACGTGTACTCTATTTAGCCAATAATGTGCATGTAGTTTCAATTTGAATGTGTGAGTTCCTTGTCAGATATGGAGGAGTAATTTTGCAGCTCCTAGCTGAAAATCCATGAATTCAGTACAAGTGGAGTTGACACATTTGGAGTTAAAACAACCCCTAAAAGGGATTCTTTCTTGGTGTTATAATAACTCCAAGTAGAGTAAAATCAACTCCAGATTTGTAGTTAAAATTTAGGAGTTGAAATGACCCCGAAAAAGGAGTAATTTTGAACCCAAATTTTTAACTCCGATTTTGGGGTTTAAATAACTCCACCAAAAGTAAAAATAACTCCACATTAGGAGTAAAAGTTACACCGATATTGGGTTTAAAATAACTCCCACTAAAAGAGTTAAAATAACTCCAGAAAAGGGATTATTTTGAACCGAAAATTTTAACTCCATTTTTGGAGTTGAAATAACTCCACCAGAAGTAAAAATAACGCCACATTAGGAGTAAAAGTTACACCGATATTGGGTTTAAAATAACTCCCACAAAAGAGTAAAAATAACTCCAGAAAAGAGATTATTTTGAACCGAAAATTTTAACTCCATTTTTGGAGTTGAAATAACTCCTTGAAAATTACTGTGAAGACTAAAAACGTCTGCGTGGGAGGCTAGGCGTAGCACAGAAAGATTGTGAAAGGGATCATTTTCGTTTTATTTGGAAAACTGACTGATCAACTCGTCTTCGACAGCTTCATTGTCACAGTCATCTATAATGAACCTTTGCGATGCAGCTTCTTCGACGTACGATTCAGTAAACCCATCGATCTTTATCGCTTCATTTGCCCAAGCGCGTCAGCATCGCGAGCCTCATTGTGACTGTCATTTATCGGAAATTTTTAACTTGAAGCTTGGTCCCGGCTCTTATAGTCAGTTCTTGTTTGTTTAAGCGAGAGAATTCTTATTTGTTTACTTATATCAAGACATGTACCTTCCCAAAATAAACCCAACTCTTAACGGGAGCTCTGCTTGAATTCTCGATTACTTGACTTTAACGCGAGATTAATAAACATAACACCTTTGTTGGATTCATCTGGCAACCGCTATGGCAGGTTTAATAAAATAAAATGTAACAGAATAAAAAACAGTGAAATATGTAAAAAAAAAAGATATTAACTTACTGATTAAAAATGGGGGGGACAAAATTCCATCACAAGCCACACCCCGGCGGCTGAAACCCCACAAAAGAAGCAAAAGCTCGCGTTGAAGGCGAAAAGCGAAATAACTGTTAACAACTAGAATCATATCAGGGAATTAAGGAGCAGAAGATTGACGACAATCAAACCGCAGCCCTTATCTGAACAATTACATGGAGCATCAAAAAATAAGTTTGGGAGTGAATATCTTGACCGAAATAGGAGACAAAATACGATACTCAGACTTAGGAAAACAACATAGCAGCGCTTGTCTGACCTATATTGCGTGAGCCCCTAAAGTAGAACCACGACAAATAAGTCCCGCTATTACTGTCCGCGAAGTAGCGGCCAATGTCCGTGCTGTTAAACTCTGGCAGGTAGCAGCCCAATTCAGGTCTGACCTACGTACATACTTCAGTACGTGCGCACATCAAGTAATTACTTAGCGTAAAGTACTTCTGAGCTCAAATAAACCTTAAATGCATCTGATTTCCAACGACCAAGAGCACGAATTTGCGCATCAGAATAACCCTTTTCGCTAGCATGACAGCTCCGCCTATACGAAAAGCCATGACTTGTATCGACTAGTGTGTAAAGCATAATAAGATAAGCTCTGCTACAGCGCCACATTAAACTGGTGAACCGAAGTTGAAGTCTAATCAGCGTGTAAAAAAAGTGAGACAGGACCATTTGCCCTAACCTTGCAGCATTAAGAAAAGACTGCCAAGGGGCAAAAGGGGGAAGAAACATCCTGTGCAAGTGAAATGTTGAAAGATCGCCGACTTGTGTTATGTTTATCCTCGCAGATACTGTAAATCCTCTCTCAAGTCCCCCGGGAGCATACATATTTTAAGCACTTTTGAAGGGCGGGGATTTATGAGAGAGGGTAGGCTTATTTAAGAGAGGGCCTTATTTAATTCCTGGACCGGATCAATGACTGTCTTATATGGATATTTGAGTGGAAAAGTTTAAGTACATAAAGTTGGCGGTCATGATCATGCAGCCAAAGAACAAAAAAATTCAAAATTTCGGGACGTGAATGAGCCATACCGGATCAGTCCGCATAAAGTATTACAGTGGCGATTGCCTTGCAAACACTATCTAAAATTTACTAACTTAATTGAGTGGAATAAGGGGGGTGGGAAGAGGGCCGACCTAATAACTTTCTTCCTCGGAAAAAAAAGGGGGTTATTAGAGGATTTACCGTAGTAATCTTCGCCCCTTGATGTTGGTCAGTATGGTCATTACCAAGCGAGATTTGTAAATTGCTCTTCAACTTTGTATCCTGTTAACGATGCTGATGTTGGTTCTCATCCAGATGTGTTCAGGCTTCTTTAGGGAATTTGCTATCTCAGGACTCCACGTCCAGGTTATTCTTCGTCTTGGAATGCTGCCAGAGTTACCAGTTATTTAAGGACTTTGTTCGCTTTAAAAAAACTTAATTTAAAGACTCTGACAATGAAAACTGTGATGCGTTGTGCTTTATCTTCTGCTCAAAGAGAGCAGAAGTTGTACGCATTAGATCTTAATTTTTAAAAAAACAATCTCAAGATTGCATAAGTTTTGTTATAGCAGAACGTTTAAAGACCTCAAAACCGGGTAAACCGCTTGAAGTCAAGTTTATGTTTTGCCCAAAAAGCCATCTTTATGTACCACGTCTACATTAGCTGAGTTTATTTTGCATACTAAAAAACTACGATCCAGTACAAAGTTGTCTATTTTATAGCCTCATAAGCCAGTGGCCACTACCACAATAGGGAGGTGGATTAAGTCAGTCCGGTCGAGTGCAGGCATAGATACCTCAGTTTTTAACGTACATAGTATCAGGGGTGCTTCTGTCACCTATGCGTATATTAAGGGTGTTCCAGTCGCAAAAAATTTTGCGCAATCCTGATTTGACAAATTAACGTACATTTCGTAAATATTACTTAATAGAGGACAATGTTTTCGAGTAAGTTCTGAAACTGTCGCAGTTACGAGTACAATAACGTATTGAAACTCCACTGTGTATGAGTTACTTTCTGCTTTTGAAGTAAACTTACCTGCGCCTGTTTCAACAGAAACTCTTGATCAAGCTTCTTTTCTTCTCTTCTCCTTGCTTTTTTCATCACGGGCCTTCTCTGCCTCCATAAATCTCCTCTCAGCTGCTTGCTAATAACACCAAAATGCTGTGTCGACTTTGTCAAACGAGTCATTTGTTGACAACTTTCGTACCTTCACGGCAGCTTTGCTTACTGGCTTCTTATCCCCCGTTGTTGTTTTTGAGAAGGAACACGCCAAATCCTCAGCTTCAATGTAGAGATCCAAGTCGGAAAAAATGTTAGCAGCTGTTTTAGCTTTTACTTATCTCAATAAATGATTCCGTTAATCTTGGAAGTATATTTGCGAAAATGAACCCAATGAACTTTGTCAAAAGCACAGAAGCCCATGTCTCGTTGCCTGCGACCATTGTCTGGCCCTCCATTGTCTGGGCCACAGAGTCATCAGTGTCTCAGGACTACTGTCAAGTGTTTTACCCTCTTTAAATAAAGCCTATTCTTCTTCCAATAAGCGATGTTTTCTTTTCTGAAATCTCACCTGTACATGTCACACAAAAATCGTTTTAAGGTTCTGAATTTGCGGGCTTTGTTGTCGCTGTTGTTGAAAGGCAAGCCTGGCTCAACGTTTTCGACATTTCCTTTGCTTTCTTCTTTGCTGTCCTCTGTACCATCTGCAATGACAATTTGGGAAGGATTAAAAACAACCTTTGGCTTACTGCACGGGTTTCCTGATAAAAATTCATCGACTTCGTAGAAAAACGCCAGCTTCTTCCTCCGAGTTCCGTTTCCCATCTTCCCTCATTTATCTTTGTAGGCACGATACTCGCTTACCAAAGTATGTTGTTTTGCAGTCGTCTTTGGCCTTGTCCTCGCAGCCCTCTGCCCTTAGAAATACGCTGATTTATAATTTCTTCCCATATAGGCTTTCTTCTTGTACAGGATAATAGTGTTGTTTGTATATTTTCGTCCCCTTACTTCTGAAGCAACAACATGGTCTCTCTGTTCTTCTAAATTCTACGGTGAGGCTTTCTTTTAACGGCCGCCAATTTAGATGTATTTAATTAAACACAAAAGTTAAAAACCTCGTCAAGGAAGTTTTATAAAACACGATTTTAGAAATGTTTTGTTTAACGCACCTGCGGAGTGAAAACAAGTTTACTAAAACACAATTGAAACATGTCTAAGCTTTGGTGTGAACGGGGTACACATTTCATTATCTAACAGGCAAGCACTTCTGGGTCAATGTTGGATATGATCATCCCAGCGTTAAAGGTCAAAATATCAGGCGATCTGTTTGAGCGCCTAGTCTTTAAGACTCTCTCAATTTTTGTTTTTGCTTTTGTTTTTTTTTTTTTTGCTTTTCATTTTTGTTGTTGTTGTTGTTTTTTTTTTTTTACTTTATGTACCCAAACTAGATTTGAGATAAAAACTTAAGTTTGACGCAACAACGGTAAATAACTTTTAAAGATGATGATATTTTAGTACTATGAGTTAAGTTTTTCAGACACAGTTATTATTTTCGCCTACCAGCGCTCGTAAAAAGTGTAATTTTGGGTCGAGTTTTGCTCTTTTGAGGGCAACATACGTAAGACCGTCTCAACAAGAAAATAAAAATGCAAACAAAGCTCAAAGTTGCAGTCGATAGTGAAAGCCTTCTTCCTGACAAGTTTGAGAAAATGGAATTTTTCTATTCTGCACAGGTCTAGGTGAACGTAAGAGCAATTCAAGCTGCTCTTAAAACATTCTGTTGATGAAAAAATTGGCCCCTGTTTTCAGTCTTTGAGAAGTGCAGATTTCAGACAGAGAGTGGAAATCTCAATGATTTTCTCATGACCAATAGGAGTGGTGTTTGGCTTATCAACCATTTGTATCATCATGTCGTTTTTACTGACTGCGAGCGACAGGACGAAATATTCGTTATAGCGGGGTAAATTGTGCGTTGGGACCGTCAAAATAGATTCGTTATAGCGGGGATTTCGTTATAGCGGGGTTCGTTATAGCGGGGTTTGTTTCCATATATTTTACTGTAATTCTGCATGGCTTTCAAATTTTGTTCGCTACAGGAGGGAGGGGGTGACTCTATTGTTTTCGAGTATCTGTCAGAGACCGACTCATCAATGCCAGTGTGACGTCACTTAGCAACAAGTCGAAGCTTCGCTCGGCTTGCCCAGATTTGGTGTCGGGACTCCACTGAATTCAAAGAAAAAGAGCATAATACAAGCTATTATTGCGCTATTATTCACTAATTTGGCATAAATGTGCAAGCTTTGTAGTGGATATTGTCTGTGAGTACAACTGTTTGTTGTTTTGTGCGCGTTTTTTGTTCCCAATTTTATTGAAAACAAATCGGGTCAAGTGGGGCTACCGCCATCTTGACTTCCGGTCAAGTAAAGGTCACCCAAAACGCCCGCCGTTTTCTCTTCAAGTTTTCAACAGAAGTACCTCATAATAGGAGGTTTTGTTTCTTTTTGATAAAACTTTCAAGCCATTGTTAGTTTTTCTCAATGCGATGAGCCATTTTGCTCAACAATGCTTTTGAGTGCGAGGGCGTACATGCAGGTACATGTCGGTTTGATTTCTCGCGTGTTAAACTTTCTTCGATTGGTGAAAGGTCAAGAGTGTCTATGTTTACCAACTGTTAGCTGGTTGAAAGCTTGTGTTTTTAAATTTTGTGGGGTAGATGAATGCCTGTGTGCTCCTGAAGAGCTAACCTTTAGAATACCCGGTCTCTATTGCGTGACATTAAATACCTGCTCCCGTAGTCCCGCAGTCAATAAATATTTGCAAATGGAAACAAGCGAGAAAAACTTAATGTTTACACAAAACAAGCGTGCTACACATGAATGTACCTAGTTCTAAAATCCATCAGCCGAAACAAGCGCGCTACACATGAAAAGATTTCGTTCTATAATCCATGAGCCGAAACCCGGAGTTTTAATATTCATTTTATCCACTGCGGGACTGCGGGAGCAATAGTTTTGCTCGTCTTACTTTCATAGCAATAGTTTTACTCGTCTTGCGTTCATTAACCCTTAAAATGGCGATACTCATCGTTACGTCTCCTCATGGTCAGAAATTGCGGACATTTGAGCCCGCGCATACGCAGCGGGCCAATTAATTACTTCATGCTAATGGCAACATGGCGTCTTCGAGAAAATCCCCCGTGGTTCACTAAAAACAACTTCATTCGTTTCCTCCTGTCGTTTTATACGTCACTCCCATCCGCTAAAGAAATCGGGAAAGATTTGTTGATGTGGAGAGGATTATTACCAGGCGAAAATGTGGACTGAAGGGCTATGATTACTTCAGTTGAGAAGGAGAGGAAACATACAGAATACTTCAATTCAGTAACTACTTGTTGTCTCGGGGAATTAAAGAATACTTAGAAGACTTACCGAGCCACATTTTCACCGGGTAATAATTCTCTCCACATCACAAAATCTTCCGATATTTCTTGAGCGGATGACAGTGTCGTACAAAACGACAAACGAAAACGAATGTCACGTTTGTCACGCCATGTGGTCATACATGAACTTGTAACTTTAGCGCTGACTGAAAGGACAGTGGTCATCTGTCTCCCCAGCCTTCAACAGAGATAGAAGGCTTGGTTTCTTAGGTTTCTTTTGATACCAAACATTCCGGCATTTGCTGAAAAAAATGCCAGTTTTTGCCCAAGAATACGACGTGTAGTTCTCGGATCAACACAGATGAGACGCTCGCGTGACATTTGATATCTTTGCTTTCGGTAGACCTGGTTTGCGCTTCTCTGAACTGTTTTTGAAGGCAATTAGCAGGGCGAAGAAATCAGCAGCGAAGGTGAAAATTGGTCAAATAGTACACCATACGGTGCTTTTCCTCAAGCGATCGCGGCACTTGGGATATCCCGCTTATGTAATCTGCTGTGGCGGATCAAAATCTGTTTGGGATGCATTCAAGCCTCCGTAATATAGAGCATTGTATGAGCCAATCTTCGAAAACAAACATCGATGAAAAGCAGGGCCAGTAACATTTGTTGATGAAAAGCAACTAATCAGAATAGCAGAGGAAACTTTCAAGAACTCAACCGGATCGCGGCACTTGTTCCCGGTAAGCCAGAACTTGCTCTATTTTATTTTGTTTTATTCCTCCCATACATTTCCTTTAAGCGTTTGGCGGCCATATTTTTAAGAAACCACGCGCGTGCGCCGTTGCGATGACCGTGATTTCTGGCCATGATTGTCATTAACGTGCCAACCAGAGGTTTATTGTTTCTCATAACAAAGGATTCTTTTGTTCTGTGGTTGGCAAAATTTAAATATCAAAAGACTTGTTTGTAAACAGTGAATATTGCTATACAACACCACTGCGGGACTACGGGAGCAAGCGTTCAATGTCACACAATCGTGGCCGGGTATTCTGAAGGGATTGTTGAGGCGAACCATAAGTACTGAAGGCTTAATTCTCAGCACAGAGCAAACTTAATATACCATGTACCAAATCTACTATTCTGGGATCAGGACATCTTCGCATTTCTGCGTGGGCTCCGGAAAAACGTTGTTAATCCATTAAACTTTGTCGACGTCTCAGCCAGTTGTTAGTATGTTTCTACTCAAAATACGAGGCTTTCGAATAACTTATCCTACCGAAAATTACTGCAAAGAAGTCTTTCATATATTTTTTATCCTGGGTAACATTGAACAAAGTAATCGAATCATCAAAAAGTTAGAAATTTCCACATTTCTTTCAGTTAACGAACCACTGATTTGCCTGGAGACACCCCCTCCCTCTTGGCTCGCTATAACGAGGTCTTCGTTATAGCGGGGTTCGTTATAGCGGGGTGCCACTGTCTTACTCTAGCATGTATTTCCGTAGCCTATTTTTGATGAGTTAAAGAAAATTTTAAATGCTTTAAAATTAAAACAGTTGAATGAATTGCAGATGGTTGTCCGACAACAAACTGAGCAGCCTCCTGCATGGAATATTTGATAACCTGTCGTCTCTAAGATATCTGTAAGTATTTATTGTTAAGCTGCTTGCTTTACATGACAATTTGACACAGTTATCGACAACTAATTTCTGTTTAACTAGAAGTTACTTATAGCAAGCGAAGTGCTGCGAAGTGAGTTATTAAAATAAAAAAAAACAATAACAAAGATGATAATTGATGTTTATAATAACATTTATATTATTAAATCATAAAAATTACAATTTCCTCGATTGTGATTGGTTTAAAACAACTCCTATTTCCCACTAATTCACTAGTCAAGCTGTTATCGGACAGTTTGTTATTGGACACCTTGTTATCGGACAGTTTGTTATCGGACAGTTCAGTAAGCCAATCACATTCAAAGATGTAGTTAAAATTAACCAATCACATTTAAAGTTGTGGTTTAAATCAACCAATCACAACCTTGGTTTCAATCACCATAGAAACAAGTGTACAAACTCCTAAATTGGGGCTTTCTTCAAAATGGAGAATTTTTTCCCCTTGAACAATGATTATGTTTTAGAAGACAGAAGTGATTTATTTTATCCTATGGCACAAATGTTTATGCAAACTATCCAGACGTGTTCCTTTGTGGATATGTTTAACATGTTCAGATGAAGTTCAGCCCTCCACAGCACTGTTTTATATCGCTTCGCAACAACCGCGGCAAACGGAGGTAAACATCCACCCGGCTGTAATACCACTGCACAGTACGCTAGTATTTCCTCCCTCGAAAATCCTCATTTTGTTCAACAAAATCAAAATACAGGAACGATGACAGTAGACCAAGCCAAGTTTTCCCCTTGTATCAGACGGAGAAATTTCAGAAATAAACAATAGTAAAACCACAGCCTCCAAAAACATCGCTCGAGCAACTAAATCATGGATGGCAGCATAAGTAGAACGTTGTAAAGCCAAAACATTAATGCATTTAACTGCCAGTGAAAGACGAGAATTGTTTCACATTGCTAGCGGATACGTGCCTGTACAATCCAGCTCGATATTTGCGATTTCTTCGACATACCCTTTGCACAGTTCGGTGCCTGCAGCTTCAGCAAATCCACCAGCTGTAGGAGAATGTTCGTCCAGCAGTTCCAATCAGTTCAAACCAAGTTTCTTGTTTAGCGAATGTGGCAGAATTCACTGGTATGCCGTCGTCCAAATACAGCATGGCTACAAAAATCTCTCGGCGCCATTTTAAATTTTCAATAAACAGGTCAGTGTGTTTAAAAAACACCAGCAACTTAAGAAAATCCCCGTCCGCAAAAAGCCAAGGAAACGAAGAATCATTATTGACTCTGGCTCTGATGTTTACAACTTGAAGTGTACTGTCTATTGACTCAGCTTAAAAACCTTGAATCTTGCTGGAAAAACTGCCCTGGCAAGCGTTCGGAATTTTAACCAAATTCCACAAAGTTCTGCGCAGTTGAGCGTTTTTCATGCATGGTTGCGTTTTTTTTTGACATAAGACTTGTTTTTTCGTTCGTCACTTGGCAACCAGCAAATCCATTTTGACTGTTGTCGATTTCAGAGCGACATTAACTGCAAATTTTTCCTTTATTTCATAACTTTGCCATTCTTCTTTTCTCGGAAATTGTAATTTACGGGGGTTTTTTTGCGGACAAAATTTCGAACGTGAATACATCAATGTTTTGTCAAAAAAATTGTTGCTTTGCGTAATAACACAAATTTGAAAACAACATAAATCAATTTCGTCCAGAATACATCAATTTGAGTGACATACATCGATGTTGTATAGCTTAAGGACGTTCGCGCTAATTGTTTCTGCGCATCCTTACTGCGCACGCAAATTCACATGCCACGTCATCCATGAGCGCGCGCGCTAAGTCATAAAATAAACAAATGATAAGGCAGATGGCCATTGCTAGAGCTTTGACTGGATTTAACGATGTTGGACGTTCGGTGACCCCAATTTTTCTTTCGATGGATCATTTTCTCTACTGATTTTCTACGTTTAGGGAAAAAAGGAAAAAAATCTATCGACTAGAAGTTTGAATTTTTGGCAAAATGCACCATCGAATTCCGTTCTTGGCAGCTCTTCGTGCATCTGTGCGGCGGTCTCAAATGCCTCTTAAAGGGTTAAATTTTGTGAAAACATTAGTAACATTTGGATTTACTTACGCAACAGACCACTTCTACAAAATATGACTAAGATCGTTTGCTTCCGTTGACTCACCTTCGATGTTTTTAACTATAAACCCCTGTAGACCGTGCTCAATAATATGCGCCAATTTTTCGAAATCAGTATAGTTTACCACCCGCTTTATCTCTGAAACGAAGACGGTGACCCCCAAATTTTTTTGCATTTCTGGCACAAGTAACTCATTACCAGCCTGCAGTAAAAATTTAAAAAAATTCTATCGACTGGAAAAATTTCGCGCGAACGTCCTCAAGGACGTTCGCACCCATTGCTACTGCGCATCTCTAGTGCGCACGCTATTCATTTGGTCACGCGCGTGCCACGTCATTTTCAAGCGCGCTCACGGAGTGGAAAACTCAACAAAATATAGAGCTGATGACCTTTACATTAACTTTGTGTGCGAATATTTTTA
>JAHPZR010000818.1:22500-27500 GCA_019787425.1 Platygyra sinensis | reverse complement strand
CTCAGAAAGTTGTGTCGCTATTCTAAGCAGGACTACAGTACAAGAGTACATGTATGTCAAGAAAACAATAAAAACAACAACAAGCAACAACAATTCAAACAATACAAACCCTGAAAAACACATTTTCCCAAATGTTTTTTCAATGATCAAAGAAACAAACCTGTCCTGATCCACTGTATTGCTTGGCACCTGCAGTAGGTCCACTTCATTTACTTCAATGGGTGATCCTGCAAAGAATATGAAAAGCTTTTAGTCGTGCTAATGCTTTCAGTTCTCCATGTAGTGCTCCATTGCTTCATACACTTAGTGGAGCTACTTTTTAGCAATTAAAAAGCTGATGTACAAAAAAGTACAAAAAAGTCACCAAAATACGCTGTCAATGTCTTTGAAGATGGAGAAAGTCACGAGTAGACTTTTAATATTTAGTCTCTACGTAAATTTAAACCGATTCATTTTACAAAATCAAGATTTAATACAATGTGATAACTAACGATAAAATAAACCAACCGTTCACGTCCGACTTTAGCGTGGAGGAAGGAGAGAAAAACTCCAGTCGCACTTGAAATCATGGAGCGGGCAGAATTGTCAACCATGCTGAAACCTTTTTTACGCAGAAGCCAGAAAAGTCAGTGGAAAGAACACCATACAGTCGCAACGCTGTGAAAGCCAATTCGTTCCAGGGTGGACAGATTTTTTTTCTGGTTCCCTTCAAAGAAAGCCGTTTTCCATTATTCGGGATAAGTATTCAAGCCGGCAAACGAAGCTCTAGATCCATCACTGAAAGATCTTGTGTGACATGGATTGATTCAGTCTTTCACAAAGCACAAGAGTCCAATTTCCAGCGAAGACCTTGAAGTCCTCTATGCAGCAAATCAGCTTAGTCTGAATGCTCCAGAAATTTTGCAAATTCGGCATGGCTTAACCCCATTCCCTACTTCGGTAAGAGAGGCCGTGAAAACCAACGCGAGACGAAACCCGGTCACCTTTAGCTGAAAACAAACACCGGCTGAAGTACTTCATCTCAAGCGAGCTGAGAGCGACGAAACATCAGTCCACCTTCAAGTGCTACAGAGTTTACACATTCTGTGTTTCACAGATGTAAATTCTGAGACTGAAACACATTTCTTTCTAGTCAAGTTTTTGAACAGTACGTCGGAATAAACCAAAAGCGCCAAGTTTTCGAGTTTATGATCTAAGAGGCGTTACGAGAATTAATTTCACATGACAGCTTGTCAAATTTGGTCCAATCACAATGGAAACAAAGTTAGTTAAACCAATCAAATTTACTTCGCTGAGTCCCTCACGTCAATCACGCGTATTCGCCATCAGATCACCAATGGCTTTTTTTAACATGTTTACGAGCGGTTTATTGCGAGATGAAAATTAATGGGAGGGTTATAAAATAAATAAACCCCTTTCTGGCTTGCTGGTATGTCGGCTGATAATGTCCTTGGCTGAGAGATTGTCCTCAAAATTTCACATTTGCCCTCGAAGCTTCGCTTCTCGGCCAAATGTTCATTTTTCGGACAATCTCTCAGCCGCGGACATTATCAGCCGACATACCAGCCGCCTGAAGGGGTTTATTTACTAAATATCCCGCAGTTTTAGCTGGGGAATATTCGGTCACGTGACGCATTTAGACCAATCGCGCGCGAGCGAAAAGATTTGATGGATTAAAATTTCCATCATATGATTTATTTGCTGGGTCTCTTCTTTATTTAAGGCACAGCCAGGGTTATAGTTTGTTAGAAATACCCATTGTAACCTACAAAATTGAGTAGCATACATGTACATGTGTACCTCTTATTGAGTTTAAAGCTTCTCTGACACAGTATCTGAAAAATAGCATTTTTTCAGAGTAGAAGTGCACCAACATCTGGTCAACTAAAACAGAATACAGATCCAATGTTTCTGCATTTGTACACTTTGGAGTCAACATCTACAACCTTAAGTTACTATGTACATTGAAGTTACAATTTCCCAAAACCAAATTCTTCATAAATTTCTACAAATATCATAGCCATTACAAGTAAAACCCAATTTATTTATTTTGCAATAATTAGTTCGCAACACTTATATTATTACATACAGCTGTAGTCCGGAATAAAAACTATGACTCATTCTTTAGGCACTGGTAACAGGCTATTAAATTATTTCATCCATGTCCTATATTAGGGCTTTATTGAACAAGAATGAGGTCATCTTACTAGAAGAAGCTTCCCCTTGCTGGTCATGGCTTGAAGCTTTCAACCACAGCTGGCGCTGATCTTTGTGTGCAGGTTCAAATCCCTGCTGACCGTGAACTCTGTCATTGACAGGAATTTCCTCATGAGCATCGGGGCATGGTCTATGGTCAGGTGGCCATAGTCCCCTGTACCAAGACTACTACCAAACAACTCTTTCAACAAGACACCCCACTCTTTGCACTAAATTCAAAGAAAAAAGTAGGTATGCTGTTACTCACATTCTTCTAAAAATGTAGTTCACGTAAACCACAATGGCAATGGCAAAGGAATGTTGGTAAACAAAAGGTTTCTTGGCCAATGGTTGTGCTTTTGCTTTACAAGAAATTTTTCTGGGGATATGGGGTCATTTTGAATTCTATTGTTTCAAATAGCAATTATGGGAATCTCAGGGCAGCAAATTAGTATGTATTTGCCCTATAAAATATCCATAATAGTAATTTCAAATAATAGAATTGAAAATGGCAATTGCATTGCTGATAAGGTTCAATCTTGGTTCACTTTTTTGTCTTCCTCGGCGAAACAACGTGAAATGACCAAATTCCATGTAGTGTGGAGTACATGAACTGCAATGGATAAAAATATAATAATAAACTGAATTGCAGCCATGACACTTTTTATGGTAGATGCCTTATGGAAAATTGTTTTGACCCAAGAGTTTCATTAGTATATACAGTGTGATTGTCCAAACTACCACATTTTTGGTTGATGTGATCCTTCGCAACACTTCTATTACCATAATGATAATGATGACTCAAGATTATAGAATTTTCCCCCATGGATGAATCAAGTTTCAATATTAGAGTAATTGCAGGTTTTTTGATTGCCAGCACTTAAGGACGTTCGCGCCCATTGCTACTGCGCATCTCTAGTGCGCACGCTATTCATTGGTCACGCGCGTGCCACGTCATTTTTTAAGCGCGCGCACGCATTCGAAAACTCAACAAAATATAGGGCTGATGACCTTTGCGTTAACTTTGTGTGCGAATATTTTTGTTGGATGCTCGGTGACCCCCACTTTTTTTTCGGCAGATCACTTCCTTTTCTGATTCTTTCCATTATACTAAAAAACAAAAAAAATCTGTATGTGGGAAGTTTTAATTATTTCTCATATACTATTCAAATAGGGCCGAATTGGTGCGTGGATACAGGTGTGCGTAACTTCAGGGTTCGTACACTTATGACCTGTCAAAATTCCATGACTTTCCATGACTTTTTCCATGACTTTTTGAAATATTCCATGACCTAAGTTAAGCTATTTCCCTCCGGCAGTAGTGTCAAAACAATCATTTATTCAGCTGAAATTACATTTGATTTTTGGACTTGCCAGTTAATTTTTCAACTTTGGATCTTAATGTCTTTCATTCATAGAAAACATACTGATTTTCCATGACTTTCCATGACCTACACCTAAATTTCAGGACTTTCCAGGCCTGGAAAATGAAATTGTAAAATTCCATGACTTTCCAGGTTTTCCATGACCTGTACGAACCCTGAACTTAGAAGTTGTAAATTTTTAAGGCTAATTCTAGCTGATTTAATGACATATGCAACAAAGATCTATCAAATAGGCCTATATATGCTGTTTTAAGCACACATAACTTAGATATGATTCTTCAACTTAAATATATGCCGATAGTAATGAATCCGGCCAGAATCGCCTCGAATGACTGGAAATCCTAGAAATGCTATGGTCCGGGCTGCGCCTTATCTTCAAAACGAGTTCGGTGACCCCCGAATTTTTTTACCTTTTTAATCTAATCTTATCATTTTCTACATGCAGTCAAAGTTTTAAAAAAAATCTGTGCGTGGGAAGTTTTTGGGCGCGAACGTCCTTAAGTTAAGAAAACACACTAATTGAAAATTTAAAAAAAAACCTATCAAGACCGGTCCCTTAATGTCAAACAAGTCAATCTCTCCTTGTTCAGTTTCTTGAAACACCCTTGCCCTTGTCACAGAGGCAATTTCTTTCCACTCTCGACAAACCTGAAATCATAATAGCTTTTGTTACTCTGAATAATCATTGTTCAATGACATAACTGTCAGATATCAAATTTATAAAGCACACTTATTAACTGAGACTCTGGGTATTCAAAATTTTTTGACAGCCTAACATAATTTAGGCATTGCCAAATGCATCGCTAAATGGAGGTTAGGTGTCTGAACCATCCAAGAGCTTCCAGTATTGGCAGGTAGCTCCTACATGGAGACCACTCCCGTGCTTCATGACATGGAAACCTGGTGCGAGCACATATCAAAATATTGCTGACAACTATGGTTGCAGGCGCTCTTTGTTGTTAACCCCATGAAATTGTATTTATACTGCATGAAACTATTAGAATTGTTAAATCTTTCTAATGAATCTTACAGTCAGTTAATTTTTAATTGTGATAGCTAGCAAATATTTACCCTTAGCAAAAACTCCAGCTGCTTTTTAGCAACAGACAAAACAATGTCTTCATCGCCCTTTCCTAAAGTCTTTCTTCGGCACTTGCACAACTTTTGGAAAATTTCTGAAAGGTCATCTTGCTCTTTCTTCCAGGCCTTTTGCCGTTCCTCCATGTCAGTCTTAACAGCTTATAAAAAATAACAATATGCCACTAATGAGTTGAATGGAACAGACACTGGACAGAACTATCAGTAATTGAAACAATCATACCTGATCCTTGAAGATTTATCACTTCTGTGGAAGTACCAAAGTCCCGTACAAATTGGCCACTAGAAAGGGCATCCTCAAAATACTAATTAGAAAACAAC
>JAHPZR010000818.1:0-17500 GCA_019787425.1 Platygyra sinensis | reverse complement strand
AAACTTTTCTGGTTGAAAAAAGTAAATCGAAATCTGTCGATCGTACCGGATCCAGTAACATTCCTACCTATCTCCTTGATCCTCTTTGAACTGTAAAACAGGCTTTTTTACTCCATCTCCTGACTGCACATACCAAAATGTAGTGGTAAATTTAGTACCCATTTCTCATATCTTTGTTTTTACACAAAATAGGCTTCGGCTTTAAGCATTTTAGGGCAACAAATACGCAAAGCTAAAAGTAATTTTCCAATCGCCCTATAATGCATTGCAAAACGCTAGTTAACAGTACTTCATGTATGTCTGAACAAGAAGAACTTTTCAAAATGGCGGATAAATGAATAGGAACCAATTTGGGAAAGTATCGCTAGTCAACGCTAAAACAGTGGACAAAAGCCATACTAGTATCGAGAGTGCTGAGCAAGGTATCGTTATGAAATGACTTAAACTCTTTTTATGTAGTTTAGAAGCAAAAGACAAGTAAATGTTTACGATCATTTTTGTTTGCCCCACCGACAGGTTACCGACACATTACCAACAGGTTGCCAACAGGTCACAGACTGTCGGCCGACAGTCGGCCAACACTTTGGCCTCAAACATAATGCAAACTGTTGGCCGTCTGTTGGCCATCTGTTGGCCGACTGTCGGCCGACAGTTGCCCGACAGTCGGCCGACAGTATATTTTGGGAACTATTCTTCACTATTACCAGTATTTATGAGAATTTTTTGTTTTAAAGTAATGAATCTTTCAAGTTTAAATACAAAATTGGCTACTTCTGCAATCTACATCTCCTTTCAGTGTTACATGCATGATAGGCAAAATCTTTTGACAAGCCATGCCTTGACAGGCTATGTATTAAAAATGCACAACAGCCCTCTATACTGTCCAAATAAGATTTTAGTGATGAATTATCCTGTAAATCGGTCCAAAATCATCTCCAGTCATTTGAGGACTGTCACTGTAATGCATTGGTCATTTCTTCTGCTAATAAACAAAACAGTTGCAGTCAGTTTCATAGTGTAACTTAAAGTTTTTCATCTGTTTATATTGCACATTGAAAGATTGTTGTCACCCATGCATCTAACACTGAAAGCAGATGTAATACGTAATATTTCAAAAACGAGTGCGAGGGTTTCATCAGGTTTCCAAACGCGAGAAACATTGAAACCACGAGGCCGCAGGCCGAGTGGTTTTATTGTTTTCGAGCGTTTGGAAACCTGATGAAACCCGAAGCACAAGTTTTTGAAATTACTTCTCCAACAAAGAAAATTAGTTTAAGTTATCATTTGAATAAGATTTCCCAATTCAACTATTATATTTGAGACGTGAAATGTGCATGGTTCTCAAAACAATGTGCATGATGTGCATGATCCTATCACCTAATTGCTGCGCTGTGACAATTTTTGAATATTCATCAACTGATGTCACGTTGTTACCTACTTGTAGCTGTTTGTCAGTTACTTCACAGAGCAAATGGCAAAGTGCAGATTTAGACCTCCTAAAACTAGCGAAGAAGAGGAAAAGTGTGTGGCCAGTGCAATTCCGAGATAAGGTGTGCATTTCGTCTGATAAAATTTCTAACGTCAGTGTACAGCAAGGTTGAAAGTGAACCAAAAACACGAGGTCGCCACCATCAAGTGAGAATTTAAATTTAGAAAAAGAATGGGCTTGTCTGTTTTGGGTAGTTTAACAACTGTACCGTTACATTCAACATTAGCAGTAATTAATTTAGGTTTAAAGTTTGTTTCGTAAAATGTGTGATTAAACTTGAAAGTTGTTAATCGCCACGTGTTTTTGTTGCTTTATGAATATGCAGATTAAGAAATCGTTTCAAACACGGGTTTCTTTCAAAGCCGTGTTTTCAACTCGTTTTTCATTGGGTTTCTAAACTCGTCCACCTGACCAGAATGAGATGCTCTGGTTGGGTAAGAGCTGCATGAATAATTAATGAGTTTGAGAATGTTAATTAATGAAGGGGATGCTTCCATGTAAATACACCCTTGTAGCCTCAATTTGTGCACAAGTTGTATAGAAGCACAATATTACAAATATACTGTAAGTTGTTTTAATTCAATCCAATTAAAACAAGGTTTCTCAATTGAAAACTATTTCATTTTCAGATTAAAAGAGACTTTTCTGATTTAGATCGCTGTATTCCACAAAACTATTATCTTGCTTAAAATTCCTGAAGGTGTTCTGTTTAGAGACTTTGTTAAGCAACTTAAAAATGATAGGTGTTTTTACAAGATTGATGAAACTAACTGTCCCATAAAAATTTAAGACTTTTTAATGTAAACTAAACATTACTGTAAAATCGAATAAGTAAGGTTTGAGGGAATAATTGTTTTAACACACATACTACATCGTTGGATGTCATTATAATCAAGTAAATGTGTGGCTTACTTTAAAAGCCTTAAATATTACTAATTACCCCAAAACGGTCTACCATCAATCTTGATCGTTAACTGTAAAACTGGCGAGGACATCTTGTGGAGCTTTTGTTCTCTGACAATCATGTCAAGAGCAGAAAACATATTGACTGCAAATACTTTGAGAGGAAGCACCACCCTATGCACACTAGTGTACTCTCTGCACACACCAAAGATCATTTTTTTCACAGCTTTCATTTGATTGGTGTTTAAAAGAACAGGAGTGTCACATGATTTCTACAGGAGACAATAAAATTGAGAAACTGATAAGCTTCAATTAAATCAAAGCAAACAATAAAAAAGCAAGTTTAGATGGTGTTCTTCTCATGAGCTAAAATAACAGAATCATTGACTCCTTCCTGAAAATTACAACATCCCCACCACACCAACACAGTCAACCCAAGACCCTCAGTTGCAGCGGTTGTCTCAGAAAGGACAAGAATCTTTTAGATCTTATAACCTGTTTCAGTCTCAGCACTGTGTGGTAGCCATTAACGGGAAAGTGACATATTGCTCCACAGTCAGAGTTTCTGATTACATTCTTTGCATGCATACTGTAGTAAGGGTTTAGCATAATCTGACCAGCGCTGGGGTTCTTTTTTTTCCCCGAGAACCTCATGAGACCAATGAGTTAGTGACCATCGCTTCTGGTGAAGTAAACACAGTCTTATTCCCTTCATATCCAACCCTTTGACGAAACCCAAATAAATGTATTTCACACACTATAAAGAAAACAATGTCCATAACATTTTCCATGCATTAATGTTTCATCAGTATTTGGTGTATAAACATCAAAGGTTGCGTGATTCAATGTCTGGCCGAGCAAAAGATTGGTACTGGTCACAGACAAAATTAAAAAGATGAACCCCATGCAGAGCAAAAACTACACTTGGGTGGACGGTTTAAAATACAATTGAGATACAAAATAATGGGTAGTCAGGCTGGATAATAGACCATTTTACAGTTGTCTGTTCATTGACCTGGCCTTGAATGGCAGTGAGGCTGAAGGTCACCTTGTTTTGATACAGACCTCATTGCTTTTGTTGTGTAAATCAAGTTGTTCTTATGCTAACTAGGTGCATTTACATGAGGTTCACCTCCAGCCTCGCTTACAGTCATAGGCCAGGTAACTAAGCACAAAAAAAAAAAATTTGTTCCCAGACTTACCCCTGTCCTTCCAAGCTTTGTAATGTTAAACACAGCTTGCCATGTGTTGCCTGAAATTCTGGCCTTTGTTTTAAAATATAACAGGATCCAATCCGGCACCCTCAAGCTCTCCACGTACTTTGAAAAGGTTTCTTCCCCAATCAAATCTTCTACTGTTCTCTTGACTCTTTTCCTGACCGAAACCCTTTCGATGACCTCATTGAGGACTGCCGTTGCCTCTGCATCACCAAAGGCACACAGATAAGATAAAACAGTGGCCAGTGATTCTCTGTGCCTTTCACACACTTCATTTGTCATTAATAACACGTTTGCCGCGTTTTTCGACCATCAGTGTCTTCTCCGGCATATCTAAGTCACTGTCATTGCATATTTCCACTAAATTCGGCGAACTTTTAGCCGGAAGACGGGTTTTTATGCGGCTGGAAGATGGTGTCTTCAGTACATCGCTGAGAGGAAATGAATTTGTGCTGCCCGTTTCATTGCTCGCGGCATCTGGTGTGGGTGGCAAGTTTAATCGACGGGCCACAGGGGGACAACCACGTGCTTCCCTTAGCTTCAAACTTGTGACGCTTTCTCCTGATCCCTCGATTGCAATACAGCTTAAATCCAGCCCGTTTATGTATTTCTTTAATCCAGAAAGATCTCCATCCTCTTGGAGGGCATTCTTGTCCGGATGTTGCCGTAATAAAACGGCCAACAAACCGAACGAGGAGGCCAAAACTTCCATTTCCGAGCAAGCTTTGCCTCTATAAATTGAGCCGTCGACAAGTCGCAACGATTTCATTTCTACTTGGGCAAATTCTTCGGGATACGCTGAAACTACCACATTTTTCTTGAAATAACACATGGGGCTCATGGCACAAATATGGTGGCTTAGCATGTACCAGTTTTTTTCTTCAGAAAGGTCAGCACTAATGACACAAGTGAAGGGACCAAATCCCTTCCTCGGCGCCATGTTCAATGGTGAACTGTTTGTCAACTCGTGAGGTCGAGGCAAGTCACAAGCTGAAATATAAAACTGTTTTTTTTACCGCAGTACGAAACCATGCTAAGTTAAAATAACAACATTTCCCAGATGCCGAAGATATGAGAGATGATAGATGACTAAACCGCAAACGACAGATTATAAAGCCTGCCGCAACTGCAGCAGAAAAATCTCAGTGGGAGAAGGTACTTGCAGTGTAGATCACTTGCGTCCCCTCATGTTGTAGTTGAGTAATGCAGTCGGCATTCTCATAGCTAAGAGTTTCATTTAACCTTTGAAGGGATTCCAGAATAATTTGGACACTCTTAATGGTCTTTGACGAAGGTGTGCCCTGGGGACCTTGCAAAGTACCCTCTCGACCAAGAGATTCTGCTGCTTCTCTCTCCCACATACTTTTACTTTTTATGCAATTGTTCAGAATAAATTTCTCTCCCTCCCCTCAACTTTTGGGGTTCATTTCTGATCACTTCTATAAATTATCCCTTTTCTTCCACAGAAAATTACCCTAAAACAATTTAATAAGACGGTTTGGCTGTTTTATGAAGTCTTTTATGCCTTTAATTTTGGTGGATATTGATGACTGATAACTACGATGATGGTACATAAAGCAAACAGCACTTTCTGGCAAAGGAGAAAAACAGACCTCTTCCGCCTGGCCTCACCTAAATTTTGTCATGTTTACCTCTTTATGAATTAAGAATTATGTACACTGTACAGCAAAAAAGGTCAAGTGATCTTGTGTTGCTTAATTTCTTGACATTACTTGTACCAAAAATTGGAATGTCCTGTAGCGTAACAATAATTAACATAAGAGATTTATGTCAATTAACTTGAGTTTTGTATGAGAGCCACAAAAATTCTTGATATAACGTCAGACACCTTTGTTTTTTAACATATTTTGTAGACCAAGCAAAATCAAATCTTTTCTGACCTTTTCTGTTATCAAGTCGGTTTTAGGCACATGTCACATACTTTACCTCAAAGTAGAACCATCATAATCATACTATTTACCATCGGTCATCGGCTATTGCTGCCATGAGATCTGGATTTTTGTCACATTTACCATCATGCTGTGTGTGAATCTTGGGCAATGTTTCTGCACTCGCCACAAATTTGCGGTGAACACTCTTGGCAGACTGCAAGTGAGGTGGTTAGCTCACAGTTCACTGTGAACTTAATGTTTAAGTAATGATCTGTGTAACAACTAGGCAGGTAATTGGCAAAATCGATTAAAAGGTGAAAAAAAATTTTTAAATTCAATTAAGGTGGCTCAAAACAGTTCCCAGCACATTCCAAGACAGAGATTTTGATGGGTCATAATTACCACTCTTTATCAATTGATGCTACAATCATGGTATCAACAAACTGCCCAATCAATGGTGAACACGTTGGTATTATTTTCGTGACACAATAGGTTACCATAGCAACACTATGACCTGGTAAAAACACCCTTAATTTTAGCGCTTATATTTTAAAAAACGGCATGGTGAATTTTTTCCTTATTGTAGAATTTTGATAAGCAGGATCAGATGTAACTTTTGGCAAAGTTTAATTTACGTGGGGTTCAGAGCCACCTTAAATTTTCAAAAATTTAAGGTGGCTTTGAACCCCATGTAAAGAATTTTTTTAAACTTTGTCAAAAGTTGCATTTTATCCTGCTTATCAAAATTCTACAACAAGAAAAAATTTCACCGTGCCGTTTTTGAAATATAAGCGTTTAAAGCTGAAATTAAGGGTGTTTTTAGCAGGTCATAGTGTTGCTATGGTAACCTATTGTGTCACGAAAATAATACCAACGTGTTACCAGTGATTGAGCAGTTTTTTGATACTATGATTGTAGCATCAATTGATAAAGAGTGGTAATTATGACCCATCAAAATCTCTGTCTTGGAAAGTGATGGAAACTGTTTTGAGCCACCTTAAATCGGTGCATCTGATTGGCTGATATAAAAAAATCGTAGAAAAAACAATATAAAAATGAGATCAACAACATTTTTCCTTGCCATGTGCCCCATTTCTCTAAAATCTATCTCCTGGTAAAATTTTAGGATTGTTCTAAGCGCCAATCAAAAGTTAGCCATTTGGCACATCAAAATTTTTTGAGTTTAAGATATGTTATATTTACTAATGCAACAAATTCAAATCCAAAATAAAAAGATGTTTGAACGGATTCCAATGTATCTACTTTTCAATTTGAAATTCAAATTTCACGCTTTTTGCATGTGGACCAATGACATACGTTGAATTAAATTTGATTCAAGTGATGAGTGCCTGAATAATAACTGCCACTATTTCCACAGCCTATTGTTTTTTTGCCTAGTTGTTGCACGGATCATTACTTAATCCCTCCATATTATGAACATAAATTGGATTACTGGTCATAATTTATTGGCATACACTTCTAAATATCAATGATCCTTAATGCCATGACCATACTATAATAAAAGTCAATAGAGGCCGTGCAGGCAAGCCGACAAAACCAAGGACTGCGTTCATACTGAACAAGAATGAAAACTGTTTCATAGAACAGCCATGGGGTCGCCTGTTTCTGTTGTTGCTGTAGAAATTTTGATGCAGCAGGTGGAGGATCGCTCCCTTGCAACTTGCCTACAAACAATACTGCTTTGGTTATGCTATGTTGACGACACCTTTAATGGTGTTCGTGAAGATGAAATTAATGCTTTTCACAACTACCTTAATGAACAGAATGCTGACATCCAGTTTACCAAAGAAATAAAAAAAAAAAAATGAAAAACTTCCTTTTCTAGACTGTTTGGTAAGCTGCGACAACAACGAACTGTGGACGACGGTGTACAGAAAACCAACGTATACCAGCAGATTACTTGACGAATCATCCTACAACCTGACATCGCACAAAGCCACAACGATAAAGACTTTGACCTTGAATGTGTTTTTATCAAAAACAACTACAACGCTGACTTTATTAGACAAAACATTTTCCAATCTACTGAATCTGACGCAATGAACAAGAACCTGACACCTGTTACTACAGTCACTAAAGCTTACATTAAGGGTACTTCTGAGACCATCTTACGGATCTTACAGGCCTACAACACAAACCTACAACTACATTACGGCACTTACTGACCAACGTTAAAGACCGAGATGAACCCAACAACAGTCAGGGAGCAGTTTACAAGATCAAAAGCCCCGACTGCCATTCTTCCTCCATTAGTGAGGCTGACAGAAACCTTAACACAAGCATGACTGAACACAATCGAGCCACAAGAAATGGTACTGCTAACAATCGCATTGCTGTGCATCATCAGCTGCAAACCACAACATTGATAGTGTGAGTTGGCTACCGTAAAGACATTTGGAAGCTTCCAAATCTGTTTACAGTGGCCAATTCACAGTATCAACCCAGTTGATAAAACCAAATTATCTTGTAATACTCTCACCGACGCAGCATCACAGTTTCTTTAGAAATGTACCCCCTTTAAACCACAACATTGACTGGGACTGCTCATTGTTTAACCTACAGTACAAACTATTTTCAAGGATTGACTCTGGAAAGCTGGTACACTAACTTAGAACAAATGCCTCTTAGACGATGTCAACAACTGCCGGCGCCTTACAAATGACTTATCCGTGAGGAGAACGAAACTGACAAACAGAGTTCTAACAGACCAACTTAATTTTGACTAACAATAGAAGGACCTCAAACCAACCAACTTGACTAACAAAAGACAGATCGAAACTGATTACTGACTGATTGCAAACTTCTCATGAGTCTTTCAGCCAATACCATCATGGCTTAACTGACCAGTCGCCTTCAACGGACTTATAACATCATTGATTGACAAACACTATTCACTTGACTCTGAAAATGACTTCTGTTCAGGTGTTCGAAATGTCAGTCACCAACAACAGTTCTCTTCAGAACTACCTTCACCTGGATGATCACACAATACGAACTACTGATACTCCTGGGTTCAAACCATTTACTATGTCACTCTTGATTTAATGTGAAAGTCTCCCTTTTGCTTTAAAATCATATGCTAGGCAAATTTAAAGGAGGTACTTGCAATTTATCAGAAGTCCCTTGGTGCTTTAATGCCAGGCACCCCTTTGATTACTCTAAATTTGTTGTGTTGCTCCCCAAAATACCCATAACCTCCACCTCCCTGCAGAAGGTTACCACCCGCACTGGAAATTCCACTTAAGCATGATAATTCACCTGCATTAAAAATTCTGTTTTAAAATTGAAAGT
Organism: Platygyra sinensis; assembly: GCA_019787425.1. Taxonomy (NCBI): domain Eukaryota; kingdom Metazoa; phylum Cnidaria; class Anthozoa; order Scleractinia; family Merulinidae; genus Platygyra; species Platygyra sinensis. The sequence goes on along the minus strand of JAHPZR010000818.1, from coordinate 8,687 downwards.
ATCTGCTGCTGATGGAAAATGAAAGGACAGAAAATAGTGATATTTGTTACCTGAGAACTTTCGTCCAAACAGTTTTGAATTCTTTTAGGGTGAAAACGTTCCCCAGAAAGTGATGCAGAAAGGCAAAGAAGGCCTTAAGGTGATCAGTGCTACATGCACATGGATGTTCCTTGTGCCCGATTACCAAAGATTCCCTCCTATATTCCATACTTTTAATATTTGAAACAATGGCCATGACTGTCTCTGTCGAAAAACCAGAAGCACCCTTCACAGGCCTAAAACAAACCTTCATGTTATTAACTGTTATTTATATTAATTTTATGCAGTATTGGTTAGTTTTATCGTACAGTCAACTATCCCTTAGAAAATGACATTATAAGACTTAAACCCAGTGTTGTTCCCTGATCAATTTAAACAAACGATAATGAAAAAATATTTTTCACTTAGAATATAACAGTTGTAATATTTGTACTGACCTGTTCATGTCTATCGAGGAAAAGTGATAATTATCCCAATGCCAAGGCATCCATTCATCTAAAATCGTATTGAGCATGGCATAGTTCTTTCTGCATTGCTCCAACTCTGGCAACCCTCTGCCATCTGCTTCCTTGTGCCAACCTGAGAAGTTAAAAGAAGGAAATGTACAGGTAAGTAACAACATAAAACAATGAATTTTCCCTGAAAATAAACACTTGTGTCATCAGCCTGTTTATAGGAAATTAAATGTGACAGAAAGCTGGGAGTGAGTGAGTGAATACTTTATTTACCCTTGGATTGTAGAGTAGCTTTACCGTAGCTAATATCTCCGAGCATTTCTCACCCCAGCACTCGGTATAACAACAAAGGCCAGATCACAACACCGAGAACTTCATGCCCCACTCTTTACAATAAGCTTGTGGGTTCTTTTACATCCCTTGCTAACCATAACATTTAAGATGCGGGAGACAGGGCCTATGGTTTATAGTCCTTATCGGAGAAGCCCTGAACGTGTAACCATTTGCAGATAAAATTACAAAGGCAGCGCGTTCTCCTCGGTTATTTTAAGACCTTGTGTGAGAACTGGAAAAGGGCAAATAATGATGGCTATTTGTAGGCTTGGCATAAATATCGGTAATAATGAACCCATCTTAAAGGTGCAGCGTAAAATCCAAGACATTAAGGGTATGCTCAGAGTATACCAGCTCAAATTTAATAGTGGGTTAAAGGGAATTGAGGTACTTAGTAAACGCTAATAATCTAGGTAAACCATGTGTCCAAACCTCTAAACAATCGTCCCTGTATCTCCACCACAACAAGGGCTTCATAGCACCGCCCTCACAAGCAAGTATCTATCGGCTTGGACTATCGGTGTGGTTTACACCTCAAACTGAAAGAGTTATAGTACTCCCAAAAATAATCGCACTGAATAAGAGTCTTGCACTACTGTTGTCTGTGTTATTAGCCACTAGTCAAGTGTAGGAACAATTACAATCGAACAATACCGGAGGATCAGCTGTCACGACAATTTTGTCAAAGCCAAGGGTGCTTCTTCACGTGTGCGAGACCGATCTTGGAATATGACGTTTTATCTTTAAATGTTTTTTATTTACTTGCCAACAATAAAAGACCTTGTTGGATATTACAAGTTCGGGAATGAGGTGATGGTTTGGTTTATGCAAATGATATGCTACAATGTTTACATCCCATTGCAAATGATGCGGAGGAAACTCCAGGTCCTATAATATTTCATATCATTGATCCAACATCTACCCATCTGCTGACTCTAGTTTTTTTCAGTTAAGTGCTACTGGCTGCCTTGCATTTTTAACTTTTAGGTTATTTCGAGCAGCCAGCACCCCTATTATCTGTTGTATATATAGATATATATTTTTTCTCTTGTAATAATTATGGGGTGAAATAAAGTATTGTTGTTGTCTGTACTTTACTGGAAATAAGTATACTCCCTTTTTTAAAGCGATATAGCAATTTTCTAAATTTATAAACAAAAAATGACACAATACAACCATATTCCAAACATGAGGTTAAAATATGAAAGAAACTTGAAATAACCTTTTTCCCATTAAATTTTATGAGACGAAACCAAGAAAGTGCAAAATATCAAACATTTCAAATCCTTGGATTTCTTTGTGCATAGTAATTGCCAAATTTATTGTGAGACAAAACATCACTTCTGCTTGTAGTCAGGAAGCTACTGCTGTTGTAAAATGGTAATTTCTTTTTGGGTTCCACTGGGTTTTAAAGTTTTTAAAAAGACAATTGTATTATAGCATACTTCATGAAATAATCCCAAGAAGAGAAAGATGAAAACATTTTTTATTGCCTTATTATAAACAAAATACAAATACAATGTGGTAGAGATAGAACACCTGCTAGTTATGCAACATTTTAGAGTGGTATACTTTAGGCGAGTGTGTATACTAAGAAAATATAAGTGACAAGTGGGACATTCCAAAATTATACCATGAGAAAGGGTTACATAGCTATTTTATACCATGCCATAGAAAATACAGTAGCCAGATGGGAAGGTTGGGTGTGATGCAGTTAAATTGCACTGATCGATGGGGAGGGTTGGTGGAATATTGACAAATATACAACAGATTTCTTGCATTCTGATTGGCTGTTTTTTCTATGGCATGGTATAAATACAATAGTATTATAACAATATTATTATCCATCAAATATTTCAACTGCACAGGATTGGTCTTATCACATGACCCAATGTTCCCCAGCTAAAACTGGGGAATATCAGAGATTGTTATACCTTCCAAATAACAATGATTAAAAGTGGGATAATCATCAACAGATGTACAAATGATACGCAGTGTACATCTTGCCTAGCTGCTTCGCGGCATGTTTTTTACCCAAACCTTACTGCCTAGTGTACTTTTTGGATGGAGCCCACTATTCAAAAAACAACTGACGATGCCACAGTGCACAGTTATGAATTTAAACATTCTGAGTCATCAAAGCAACAAAACCTCTTAACACAACGTGTGCAAGTTCACTTGACATGTGTAAATAGTGCCAAATTCAGAGAGTTAAACTAGGATGGCACATAGTGCACAAAATGGGTCTAAATAGAAAGATATTGTGTTATGTCCCATTCAGACTAAAAGCTAAATAAATTGTTATTAGAGAATAAAGTGAGCATAAAGTAAACAGTATTCTACCATACATTTCCCACTTAAAAATCTTAAGGGCTTGTCTACCTTCTCACTTGCAGCAGTTAAACTCCCAAATACTGAAATTTGAAAACAGAATTCCAACCCAAAGGGAATAAAAGCATACTAGCATAAAGCATAAGACCCAAGTGCGCATTGCGGACCTATTTTTCTTAAATGCTGTAAAAGGTTCACTGGTAGTGCTATTTGGGCTTGACACTTATCAATACAGATTCTTGTGATATCTGTTATTGTAAAAGGAAAAAAACAACAGAATTATTTTATTTTAGGTTCTTTTTTATTATTATTTATCTTATCCATTTGTATATACACCTAATTGCAATAACGTTGTCACAGAAAAAAGCAAAAAGCCAAATAGGAATTAATAAGGGAAATTTAAATTTCCATTGTTCTTAGATACTGTATGTGAATGAAAACACATTTTCTATTCATGTCATTCATTTACATTATATTTTTCATTCATGTACAGTATCTGAGAACGATAGAAATTTAAATTTCCCTAATTAATTCGTATTGGCTTTTGCTTTTTACTTTTTTCTATGACAATGTTATTGCAATTAGGTGTATATTTTATATTTATTAAATAATTTTATTATTTGATTGCAATATGTTACTATATATAATTTGCAAGTTTTCCTAATTTTGTATTTGTGATGTTGCAATTTATTTAATTTTTATTTATTTGTTGCAAAAGCGTTGTCAATTAATAAATGTAGGTGTACATGTAGATGACTTTCCCCTAGCTTTTTTTTATTAACGTATTAGGAATATTCTACAGCTGTAAAAGCTGCGATGATTACATGTGTAAATACTCAACTTTGTAAGAAAGAAATCCGTGTACAGCAAATGAAAGTTGAATATTTATGCCTATTTGAATCTATTTTTAATTCCAGGATTTATCTGAGGATGAATTTGAAACTAAGAAACAACCAATGAATCTGATACCACAACAGACCTTATACCTGTAACGCTGCAGTTTGCATACATGTTAGAGCTGGTAAACTGCAATGCTATTACCTTTCTTGACAACAACTTTACTTGGTTTACATGTCCTGATTTTGATGTGGTTACAAAGAAATTGCATGTGAGTATAAGTATGTTAAACATGGTGGTGGGGCATTAGTATAAGCTTTGGTGGAATGATGCCAGTTAGGCATTCAAAACCTTGATCCAGCTAAGAGAAAATGTGTTTACTTTCAAATTGGTAACTCTTTAAGACACAGTTTCCTACTTAGTAACCCTGTTCAAAAGTACAGATTTTCAGGCATTTAGGGTTTTAATACATTAATTGAATGATTAAGAAAATTCATGCTGCTCTATTTTCAGACCTTGATACATTTATTAAGCTATGCAGACATGTTTTAAGAAAATGATGTTTTGTTTAAGTCTGAATGAAATAACATCGAAGAAGCAACTTGTTACTCTATACAATGGCAACCTTACCCTAAATCTAAAAGAATCAAACTCCTGTTTGTTAGAGTGATTTGCAACCGCAAGTGCTGCTCATAAGCCATGCCACTAACCCCCCCCCTCCCCGGTCAGAGGTCCATAGGGTATGTTTTAAAGCTTTATTGAAAACTAGTATAGGCCAGTATATGAAATCAAAGGCTCCTTCAAGCTACCTCATGGTATGTGGTTATTATTGTATGAAATATTGTAAGAAGTGCTGCCTTTTGTGTCTTGTGGAACTGAGTACAATTTGAAAAATATGTGTATTTGATTCCTGCAAGTGAGGACTTGACCTTTTTACTTCGTAACACGTACAAACGAAGACTTTTTTTGTTGAAAAAGGTTATTCCAACCGCGCGAAAATTGGCTCTAGAGCAACAAAAGGCGGAGGAGGGGGAGGGGGCAGAAGGGAAGCGGTTGTTGCTGGCCACTCAGCAGTCTTTTACTTTTTGTGCAGGTGGTACTTATGTGATACAACTTGCTATATTGTTTATGTGTCGTCATTTAGCTGGTGGTAAGAAAATTATTTTCATTCGGTTGAGCTGGTGAAGGAGAATGAAACTAAAATTTTCGCGCACCAAATGCGCTGCTTACATAAATATTGCATGCTAGAAAGAAACATTTTCTTTGAATTTGACGCTTTTTTTTATATTTGTACGAATATTTTGCTGAAAGCAACAATTACATCTGGGGCGGCGATTACTCGAGTAAATACAGTAAGTTGTTGCTCATTTGTGACTGAGTAGTAGAGTCATTTTGTGAAAACCATCTTGCCGAGAGAAGTGAGGGATTAATCATGGTAGTGTAGCTTTTAGGTCATTTTTTTGTAGTAGTAAGTTTGTGTATCATGTCACCTACGTGGAGACAGCAAAGGCTTGTGCTTAGTTAACCAGTCAGTTTTTGGTGTCTACACTGGGTGGGGTAATAGTGCGCAGAATGGCAAGTGGTAAAAAATACATTTACAGTGGTCTTGATTAATGCTACACTAAACTATCAAAAAACCTGAAACAGCTTACTTTTGCCAGTGTTATGATTTGAAACTATCAAAGAAAAGCATTATTCAAACTGTCGTTGTTGTTGAATAAACACTGCATTACCTGGCAGCATGACATTACAATGTGATACAGGCTAAAGTAATAAAGAAGTTGTTGTCGAGCCCAGGACGGGATTCCCCGGTTTACAGGAAGATGACAGGAATAAACATTTTAAACTAAAGGACTAAAATCAGTCAATACAATTAACATTGTTAGTTTTATTTGGAATCAAGGTGAAAGTATAAACTTAGCTTGACTGAATTAGATCTTCTACATCGAATTCTGTTAAAACTTATGCACCTATCCATGTCAAGATGGCAGGGGGAGGGGAGGACATAGGGCGGGTATTTGATTGATTGCTTTGGCCTGGGGGTATGGCATTTGAATTATCCTGCTGTGGCTGTGACCACAAATCATTTTCAGGGGTGGGAATTTCAGTTAAATTGACCTCACATTTCTTCCCGGGGGTTGGGAATTTGACCACAATTTTTGGAAAATGTCAAATCCTTGCCCTATGCGCCACCTCCCCCCTCCCCCCTTGCTGCCTTAACATTGATAGGTGCATTAATTTCAGAAAAAATCTTTCATTGCACAGTACGTGAACTGAAAAAGGTATGCAACTCAACTTTTGCTAACAAAACTATCGACGTCAGTCAACACAAATTAAAATGTAAGTTTCTTTGTCCCTTGGGGCAAAACTATAAACTTAGCTTTACTAAATCAGTTCATCTACAATTAATTCTGCTGCAGCTGAATTTCAGAGACAATCTCTCATCACACATTGCACTGGAATAGGCAGGCAACTTAGTTCCTCGTAACAAATGTCAAATCCTTGCCCTATGCCCCACCCCACCCTCCTCGCCGGCTTGACATTGATAGGTGCATTAATTTCAGAAAAAATCTCTCATTGCACATTCCGTGAACTGAAAAAGGTACGCAACTCAACTTTTCCTAACTAAACTATCGATGTCAGTTAACACAATTTATAATGTAAGTTTCTTGGTCCCTGAGGCAAAACTATAAACTTAGCTTTACTAAATCAGTTCATCTACAATTAATTCTGCTGCAGCTGAATTTCAGAGACAATCTCTCATCACACACTGCACTGGAATAGGCAGGCAACTTAGTTTCTTGTAACAAAAACTACGAACTTCAGGCAATAGAATTGACAATGGTGGTTTCTTTGCCCCCCCCCCCCCCCCCCCCTAGGTCAAAGCATAAACTCCGCTTTCCTAAATCGGTTCATCTAGATAAAATTCTGCTGCAGCTGAATTTCAGAAACAATGTATCATCATCACCCAATGAATTGGAATGAGCAGCGACAATCTTTGTTATTATGCTTCGTTTGCATTGGGAGAGTCGCATGCGGTGTCCACAGCGATCACATTGTACAATGTTCTCCGAGGTAACTTGTACTAGTTTTCTCGTGCAATTGACGCATTTGCTGAAGTGCTCCACTTTCTCAACGGAGAGAATGTTGTCAATCGCCAAAACTTCTTCCCCTAGCTTACGAGCCTCATCACGATCTTCAACAGCAATCACATTTAAGGATTGGTCTTCTTCAGCAGTGACCCATGTGTTTATTGTAGTGGAAATCTTTTTCTGTCCAGACCAAAGACGAATGCCCACAGGACTAAGGCAGTAGACATTACTGAGTCTCAATTGTGGAATTGTGTCCTATACGTCAAGACGGATAGATCTCGTGGTATTGGCGAAGAGAGCTTCACACACATCAATAGTTGTTGACACATTATCCCCTTTCCGCTGTACAGTATGTGGTGCCCCAAGGTCGATTATCTTTCCTACGATTTCGACCTCATCCCATTCTTCACAGGTGGTAATTGCTTCCGATACTGTGACTCTTTCGTATCGGCACGCTGCGCTGTTAGTAAACTGGAAGGCATACTCGGACGGTTTAGGAACAGAGACATATGTCATATCATTGATAATGATTTTCTTTTTATCGTCAGTATAAGTGTACTTCTGGAGCTTTATCGGTGTGCAGCATTTCTCGCTTTCTTCGAAGAGGGATCGTTTGTGCGATGAGTATAAAAGCGTTCCTGCTTTATTTCATTGGAGGTTTGTAGGCTGACTGTTGCACAGTCAAAGGTATTGTGCCTGTTCCTTTTGGGAGGGCTCACGCTGTGAATGTAAGCTATGATAGGTGTCTTCGAGTCATATTTGTTCACTGGTTTGGCAATGTTTGAAGAAGAAGACTTTGGATTATCTTGAACGCATCTGTCTGCTGGTTTGGGATTAATGGCAACCTCTGGAGAATGCTCTGGATTTTGCTGAACTGATTTTCTGGTTTCGAATGTGGACTTTTGGACGACTGAGCGGGGCGTTGTTTTTGAGGCTGTTTTTTTTCTGGTCCTTATTTCTCTTGGCCCTGCCAGACATCTTGACTGCAGACGTGTTCACAGTGAAGTGACGCCGAACGACATTGAGATGCTTTCTTGTCCAAATGGCCAGTTCATTTGTTTAATTTTAACAAAATGTAAGTTACTGTAATTTTATAGAGTGAAAATAAGTACGATTTGCAACTTGACTAGACAATCTGGAAAAGGGGCACAATTGTGTAATAATGTATCACTGTCTTGATTGCATCTTTTTATGATAGAGCTGACAGTTAGTGATCCATGTTGCTGTATTATTTCTGTTACAAGATACAGTACTGTATGTTCATCAAGTCCAAAAGTAGAAAATCATCAATATGCAATAACAAACACAGTACAAGCACCAGAATTCAGGAAGTAAAGTTGATATGGGCAGGCAGAACTGTTAGCCATGAACTGTGGATTGAAGAGCTGGCAGATGGTATTTCCTCTGTGTTGTTTAAATATACAGGTATATTGGCTGAAAATGATTAAGAGGAGTGTGACATTGATTACATGTTGTAATCAAAGACCAATAAGTTGTAACCACTTCCAATGTTATGGGCACTATCAGATGAAACAGTGGCTCTTTGCAAGGTGCAGAATGAAATTTCTGAAGGAAGTAGATGTGTGAGTAGAGCATCATA
>JAHPZR010000816.1:42500-45000 GCA_019787425.1 Platygyra sinensis | reverse complement strand
GATGAACCAAATTTCAAAATCATTTCACCGTTTTGAATGTAGTTAAGCTTCGGACTAGAAATTTCCCATTACTTTGTTAAACTTGACCGTAAATACCACTTTCACCACAGCTACAGCGCTGTCGCAAGCAAAACGTCGCTTCGTTTCAGAAGGTCGATTCACTTTCTGTGATTGGTTAAACCTGGTTAAACAAAATGACGTGTGAAACAAAGATTCTTGAGAAAAACTAAGAGGAAATTTTTTAACTTTGTATCTTTGTGTCAAGTTTTGAACTAGTTTTTTTGGTACCACAGATTGCATTGATCAATTTCAAGAGGTTTTTTTTCATTTTCACGAAATATAGTGAACCAATAGACAAGAATTTTATTGTTACATGTAGGTCGCATATTGACTAGGGGCCAAGATATTAAAACCTTTTTTAGGCATGATTGCCTTATATTCAGGAGAAAATGACAAAAGACGTGGCAAAAATTTAAACTATTTATATTTCTTTTTTTTTTGGTGGCCGCTTCAGTACACGTCTATTAATTCTATTTCTGTATTGTAACCGTTTTCTCCATTTTTACTTTGCTTCAGTGTTGCCCCTGAAGAAGGTTAGTCATGTCTCGCCATGGCATTAAAAGTTAACCTTTTCGGCCATCATTTTGTTCCTTTGCCTTATACCGACCTTTTTATGGGATATATAATTATATATTGTTATTTCCGGTTTCACTTGTAATAATAATAATAATAATAATAATAATAATAATAATAATAATAATAATAATAATAATAATAATAATAATAATAATAATAATAATAACTTGAAGAAGGAAAACAGTATAAGTTTCTTGGTGTTCTTGAAAGCTTAGTCCAGGAAGAGAAAATGGTACTTGAATGTGCAGCAAGGGAGTACCTGCGTCGATTATCGATCATCTGGTCCAGCCCCCTCTCAGACTTTAACCGGGTGGCGGCATCTAACCAGTTTGCCCTGCCGGTGTTGGGTTACTTAATGTGGACTCAACACTGGCCGATAACAGAGCTGAAGATCTTGGACAGGGAAGTGCGCAAGATCATAGTGGAAAATGGCGGGAAACACCCAGGTGGTTCTACGGCTCTCTTATACCTCCCGAGGGAACAAGGAGGAAGAGGTCTACGTGCGGTGGAGACGGAGTACAAAGTGACCAAGGTCAAAGCAGCGATTCGACTGTATGAGAACCAAGACCCGGCGATGGAAATGGTGAGAGAGTTTGACGAAAGAGCCGAGTTACTCGGCCATAAATCGATAGCGAAAGATGCGGCAAAGTTTGCGGCGGAGCTGGGAGTTGACCTTCATCTTAAACACCCGGATCCTGTATGTGTTATGAGCAGTGGAGAGGTCATCCCACCACATCGCGTGAAGGGAGTGCTGAAAGAATGTGTGGAGGAGAAGTATGAGAGGGACGTACGTGGCCTAGAATGGCAGGGGAAGCTGCTGAGAGAGAGAAAGGATGATGAACATCTGTGCACGAACGGATGTTTCAGTTGGCTGAGTACATGGAGATCATGTCCCACGTATACTATTGCCGGTGCGTTTGAACTGTACGAGCAACTTCTGCCAACAAAGCTCTACACTAGCAAAAAGACTCACACAAGTTGCCCTGGGATGTGAAGTGTAGAATATGTGGCCATGCCCAAGAGAGTGTCTCTCATATCCTGTCCGGGTGTAGTGCGCTAGCTCAGACCAAGTATTTGTTCAGACACAACATGGCTCTAAAGGTCCTGTTTTATGAGATCTTACATGACAAGGGTCTTCTCGAGGAAGTACCACCGTGGTACTCGCCAGTAATGCCCAAGCCGGAGTACAGGTGAGAACAAGCGGAAGCATGGTGGGATGTACCCGTGTATGCAGACCACCAGGAGGTTCGAGCCAACCGTGTAGACGCGAGGATTGTGGATCATGCAAACAAGAAAGTGCTGACCTTAGAGATGAGCTGCCCTTGGATCAGTAACCGAGAGAAAAAGAGCGAGGAGAAGACGATGAAGTATGGCCCGTTAAGGTGGGAATTGAAGCAGCAGTATAGAGGATACGAGGTGATTCAGCATAACATCATCATGGACGTGTTGGGAGGCTGGTCGAGAGAAACCGAAACCTCAATTCAATCACTGGTAGGACGTAAGGCGAATCAAGTTCTAGAGGCCATGCAAAAGGCAGTTTTGTCGTCATCCCTAAATATAGCGAGAACTTTCAAGGTTATGATATGAAGACCTAAGATCAAAGTCTGACTGTCAGCCACGAAGAACGAGAGACATTAGAGACATTTTTATGCCTAGATGACAGTTTTTAGACTCGTAGATATATATATATTTTATTTTATTCTTATTATTATTATTTTTATGCTTAGATTATGGTTTTTTAGATCTGTAGATATGTCTTTTTTTTTTATTTTTTATTTTTACTTACTTATTTCTATTAAGTTTCGCTTGTGCGCACAGGTTACGCTTAGCGCCCTGTGTCGCTTTATAACACTGTGCATACAGA
>JAHPZR010000816.1:25000-37500 GCA_019787425.1 Platygyra sinensis | reverse complement strand
AAATAAAATGTCCTGTTCACGGTCTCTAATCCGTTTGCATTTACTTTTGGAATATGAGGTCGTCGCCGATCTTATTTCCATTTTGATCATCTCCCAAAAGAGTCTCTTATCGGATAGATGGCTATAGTAGTTACGTGCTTGCGAGTACGTGTCATGAACTCTGCTAACATACTGCTCATCGTTTAGGAGGGTGTTGCTGAATTTCTAAAATCCTGGGCCTCTGGGGCATTGGTTTGGTAGTGATAATGAAATGACTATCGCCTCGTGGTCAGGAGCGATTGCTGGATAAATCCTCCTGCTTTTAACACTTAGTGTGAGGTTTTTTGCAACTAGAAATAAGTCGATCCTAGATTTTACTTTTGAAGACTTTGACTCGTATGTAAACTTGGGTAATTTGGGGTGCCGAACTCTCTGAATATCTACTAAATCAAACATTTCCATGGTCGTGGAGACGAGATCACTGTAAACTTTTGGCCTCCAAGGTGCACCCCCTATTTTGTCTTTTTTAGACAATGTGCAGTTCCAGTCACCACCAACAATTAATTAAGTAAGTTCTGTTTTGTCAATAATGCAGTTGTTAAGCTCTTGCATGAATTGCAGTTGATTGGCTTGGTTATTTGGTGCATAGATGTTACAAAGTGTGAGTTTATGGCCACTCAAAGAAACCGTAATTAACACTATTCTGCCTGAATTGTCGGAATAAGAATAATCGACTTGGATTTGCGCCGTGGGACTAATTAAAATACACACACCCTTGCTATGCTTTGTGCCATGCGAGAAAATACCTCGCCACCCCATTCTTTTGTCCAAACTTTTTCATCATTTGGCTCAGAATATGTTTCCTGTAAAAAATGTATGTAAGCTTTTTGGTCTTTCAGAAACGAAAAGACAGACCTCCTTTTGATTTGATCTCAGCGGTTTCGAACATGTTTGAAACTTGTTGCAACTTCAGCGCGACAAAAATTGCATCGAGTTGCCGCGACAAAAATCGCCTGTGTAAACGGGCCTTTAGAGGTGGTCTAGATCTTCGGGTTCACTAATCTTAATTGGCCTACCAGCTGGTGAAGTTTTAACAAGAATAGTTCCGTCAAGTGACCAAACACTGAGTAACTCACCATCTCTGCGTTTCTCGTTTGCCTTCTTCATGATTCTCCTGCGATACGAGGTTAGATTTTTATTGATATAGATCCTGTTAGCCTCAGTTGTTGTTGCGTAAGAAGAGCCAGGGAAAAGATCGGTCATCTTGATGCTTTTCAGTTTATTTCGCGCCCGATACAGATTTGATTTAACTTTATGGCTGGTAAATTTCGCAATGATAGCCTTGTTTCCCTTGTTGTTGATTTAATGAGAGATTTCGATATCCTGGGGGCCCATAGGGACCTCCAACGCCTCTGCAATCTTTAGGACAACCTCCTTTGGCGAAAAGAAAGCCCTCTCAGGGATTCCATGAAACTCGTGCGAAGTCTTTCTAGTGTATTGTTCCAGTCGATCTTGTAGGTCATACAATTCTGCTATTTCCTCTTCCTGCTCGATCGGCTAATTGATTTCTAACAGCAGCCAGTTCCTTTTCAGCGTTCGCACATTGTTTTGTAGTTAGGTCTAAAGCCTCCTTGATGGCAGATAATTGAGCTTTCTGTTTCTGTACGGTACTCTTAAGCTCCATTACCTCACCACTGATTCTTTTGCTCTCAAGCAAAATGTTGACAGTAATTTCAATATCTACTAGCATTTCTCTAAGGTCACCGAGGCTAGGCTCTTGAGACATTTCCAGGGGTGTTTCTGTTGACGAGTCTTCTATCTCATTAGCTTCGAGCTCCGCCATGTTTGCTCGCTTTGGCGTTGCAAGTTCTTCTTCGGTCGACCCACGGTCTCCTCTTTTATGTTTCCTGCCCTTGTTTACTTTTAGTTTGTTTAAGGTGGCTCGAAATAGTTTTCATTTTCCCAGACTAGTTTTACAAATTCTTTTCCAATTACAGTTCGTTTATCGTATCAGTGCGAAATTTACCACAGACATAAATGAAACGTCATAGAATCTTTACATCATATTTTTTTCCAGAAAACCTGTTACCATGGCAACGATATAACGCATTCAGTTGCACCCCCAAAATCGAAAATCTTCTCAAACTCCTATGTTACATGTTATTAGGAATGATCGTCAAAATATGTAACTTTAAAAAAATATTGTAGGACAGAAGAAAGTAAAAACCTTATTTTCGAATATTGCTTTTTAAATTTTTTTCCCACCTACAGAATTTTTTAAAAATTGGTATTTATACGCATCCGATTGATCTTAGTTGTCACCAAAAATTTGAAAAAATTTCACCGACTGGAAGCGAAAATATTAGCGCACGAAGTTGCAAAATATGAAAAAGTCACGGTCGACTAGATCGCACTTTACGCATGCGCGAAGTTGTTCAAGCGCGCTCAATCGAGTTCCTGCGCGTGCGAAACGACCGGCTTCCATCCGGACGTATTCTTTGTGACAAGGAGATATTTTTTCCTTACGATCTTTTACGGGTTACAAGGAAAGTAACCAATTTCTTCTCTCTCTGATTTTGATTCATTCCGCTGACGCAAGCATCTTAGTAATGGCGTGTGTAGACTGCGCGCGCGTCCAGCTAAAAACCCTTTCGAGCCTCCTTAAGGCATCATTGTTCGAGGCTCATACGCCAAGATGTTGAACTATTGAAGAAGAAATTCCCAAAACTTGGGGACGTGGACTCCTACTTCAAAAGTCGTGCCACCGCACGCAAACGCCACGCATGCCCTCAGTCTTCTTTAACTTATATCTTTTAATTTCGACCTTTAAAACAGCTTATTTTAATTAAAGATAGACAGCAATTTAAAAGTAAGCCGCAAGCGTACCTCATTTGCATAAAGTTTGCAGCCCATCGATCGAGCGACACATTTTCCCACAACTCACGATAACTCTTGTTGCGCATGCGCTCCACGAGTTAAAAAGTGAAAACGTATATGACGTTTAACCATTCGTTAGAAATGTCAAACTCGTTACGACTGCAGCCTATAGAGTCCAACCTTTCTCTGAGTGGATTCTGCTTTGAAAATGACTTAATGCAAACAATGCATATGATTGCGAAAATGAAACAATTTGTATTCCAATGTGTATTACATTACATTACATTACATGTTGAGCAACAGTGATTCATAATTAATGTAAAAGATTATTTAAATTTTTTGTTCTGGTAGAGAAACCAGGGTTCCCAACCATCGGGCAGTTAGACATTGAAGCCACTTCACTGACAGTAAAATGGACTGCACCAGCTGATGATGGAGGGAGTCCTATCACAGCATACCGAGTGGCCATACTAAAGGGTAGCACTGAGATAAAGAGTGTTAATATTACTGACCCTTGGATAACAAGTCTGTCTGTTGGAGATCTGGAGAGAAATACCAAGTACACTGTGGAGGTGTTTGCGAAGAATGCTGTGTTTGAGGGACCTGCTGGAGAAAAGGAAGTGAGGACTAAGTACGAAGGTAATAAAATATATTATTATATGGAGGAGAGTGTTTTACTGGGAACTAAACCACTCGTAGATTCCATACACCACTTCATCTGGGACCCGTGTGGCGTATTTTCCGTATGTCACCTTTGTGAGTGTCGTATCGTGCAATGACGTCACGATTCCCGCCTTTTGCTTTTGTTGAATTGGTTTCTCCATATAATAAAAAGACCATTACACGTTGACTCGAAGATATGAATTTTATGTTCTCGTGGCAAGAATAATATCTCACTCGTTCGCTTCGCTCACTCGTGAGATATTGTTCTTGCCACTCGAACATAAAATTCATATCTTCTCACTACCGTATAATATCCTCTGTATATATCCTGGCTCACGAATTTTGTCCTTAAAGATTATCGTTTAGTGTTGAATCATCTTCGCGGACTTCCGGTGTTGGACCTGGCCAGAGGTCGCAATTCTTTGTGCTGACCAAAAGGAGGACGGCCACTATTAAGAAAAACATTAAGCAAGTTGTAAGAGTTGAAAGTCTGGCTTATTGTCCTTTGATGAAGCTCGTCTAGCCACAAAGAAATCGGAGCAAAAGGTGTTCTCATTATTCTTTCTTAGAAGAATTGAGGTATGGGCTCCCCAGGGAATAAAATATCAATCTCCTCCCGGTTTTTAAATGTTGTTGGCTTTTGCTAGTTTTCTCGAGGGCGAAATTTCTATAGTTTGCACCATATGTGTCAACAAATACGGAGAAAAAAAACATATATGTACGTAGTTTAAGGTTATGCAAAGGGACTGCAGTTAAATACTTTCAGAAATCGCTTCGTACACTAGAGCGTAAAACCAAGAACGTCGCGTCAACAACAATCGTCCATTTATTCCTACAAAAAATCATACAAGATTGAAACCTTAAACCGATCTTAGCACATGCAGTGACAAAAATCACGTGATATAATCTATTAAAGTGGTACTACGACCAAAAAAACAATTCTTTTTTTTCTTTGGATTTCAAAACCATGTTAACGAAACACTAACTGACCCAAGTTTTAAGTTCTGATTTTAAAAAGACACCTGTTTATTTTAACTGGAATTTTCTTATTTATTGGTCCGCCATTACTAACTTTAAAATCTTGAGAGAGCTGGGTCGAGGAGAAAATGACGTCAAAGTCTCACTAGTTTAAGAATGCAATGCGTGTGTACGCGGCTGAATTAATATGCAACACGGGAGTTTCGGGCTTTCAGACTTTTAAACTCGTGTTTTGCATATATAATAAATTGTGTTTACACGCTGAAATCTTAAGCAAGTGAGTAAATGACGTCATTTTCTCTAGATCCAACCCCCTGATGTCCTATCAGTCAGTTTTGAACGTGAGTAATGGCGGACCGTGAAATCCAAAACCTGCACTCAAAATAAACAGCCTTCGAATTAAACTCAAAGCTCAAAATTTTGCCACTTAGGTGCTAAGCAAACAAGCTTTCAAAATCTGAAGAAAAAAAGGAAATGATTTTTTGATCATAGTACCACTTTAATAATTCTTACTGTTCACACGGTGATACAGATGGAAAATAACAAAACGAGCGAAGAAAAAAATTGAATAAACGGTCCACATTCACATCTCGTGGCTCAGTTCATAAAAAATAGCAATTTACGAAAATTAGAACAAACTATAAGTTCAAGTTTCGAAAGTACTAGTGTTCAAGTGTTACGATTTTAATCTTCGCAAAAGTTCTCCATCGATCGCCGCTCTTCGGCGAGGTCTGTTGACAACAGTAACTGGTCGGTGTGAAGAGTCAGGCGGCTCTGTGCTTCCAGGCGACGTAAACTCATCAATGTTGGATCGCACTTCAATTGGGATCAGGTGTTTTACACTCCTCTTCAACAAATTTCTCGAACCTGCTACTTGCACAACTGCTGCTCTTATTCTACCGTCAAGTCCTGGCAACAACTCCTTTACGAGCGCCAGTTTCCAGAAAACTCTCTTCGTTGCATCATTTTGGAGTAATACTACGTCGCCAACCATAATTTCAGCATCTCCACTTCTTCGTGTACTTGCAGCGTGTATTTCGCGTAAACTGACCAGTTAATCCTTTCGCCACGTATCCGTAAACTGGTGTAACAGGTGCCTTTGATGCTGAGATCGTCGAGTCAATGATTCATGGGTGCTGATAACTTCAAATTGATTGGGGTTAGACGTAGCCTGAAGACGTCGACCGTTGATCAGATGTGAGGGCGTCAGAGCAAAATTGATCCCGTCCAAATCGTCGTAAACGTACGTCAGCGGTCTTGCGTTGACGATGCTTTCAACTTCCACCAACAGGGTTCTCAGTTCCTCGAAACTTAGGCAACTTCGCCCAATCACCTTCTTCAAAGCACGTTTCACTGTTTGGACAAGGCGTTCCCAGAAACCACCCCACCATGCGGCCCTCTCTACAATAAATTTCCACGTCACACCATTGTTTGACATATACTGAATGACCTCCTTAGCTCTTACTATTTTAACAATGCCCTTCGAAGCAGCTTTGAATGCCTTGGCGTTGTCTGATACAACGGTGGCTGGTAAACCTCTCCTGCTCGTGAATCGACGAAAAGCCAGCATGAAGGCTTCAGCACTTAGTCGTTTTGTTAACTCCAAATGAACAGCTCGTGTAGAGGCGCATGTAAACAAACATACGTATGCTTTAGCATCTTCAGGGTTTTCAACCTTCTCTGATGTGTACAGAGGTCCCGCGAAGTCAATTCCAGTGTGCGCGAAGGGTGGGTCATCGGAAACACGTTCGCCTGGTAGTTCGGGTGGTTGAGGGAGCGAGTAATGTTTCCCTTCGATCTTTCGGCATTTCACGCATCTTCTCAAATTCTTCTTGACAGTTTGTCGTCCTCGGATGATCCAGAATCGTTTCCTTATGGTGGTCAAGGTCGTGTTTACACCGCCATGTAATATTCGCTCATGAGCATCTCGAATAATTAATTCCACAACGGGGTGTCGTGAAGGTAGCAACATGGGGGTTTTGACTTCTTGATTTAGCATGCTGTTTTGGATTCTTCCTCTGCATCGCACGAGACAATTCTCGTCCAGGTAGAGGTTGAACTGTCGAACGAGAAGTGGAGCGGGCGTCTTTCCTGACGTTACCATGTGACGTACTTCTTCTGGGAAGGATTGACACTGTATGGATTTGATCCACAGTTCTTCCGCAGATCGGATTTCTTCAGCTTTTAATTCCATACTTCTATTAACATTTGCTTTCTTGACGAATCGCAGAGTGTAAGCTGTTACACGTAACAATTTCTTCCAGCTGCCATAGCGGGTCGCATCTATGATTTGGTGTACGCCAATGAGCTGCACTTGGGAAGTTGTGATCAAAGCATGCGTGGTAATCGCGGGATTCCGGGCGATTTCCTCCAAGGCGTTTCCGTTGTCCGAGCGCGTGTCATTGTCTTCCGGCCATTCTCTTTCGGGTTTATACAAAAATTCAGGACCCTTCCACCATCTTTTCTCGGCGACTAATTCACTTGCTGTCATTCCTCGTGACTGATTATCGGCTGGATTCTGGTTGCCTGGACAAAATTTCCACGACTCCGGAGCTGTGTGTTCTCGAATTTCTTGCACCCTGTTCATAACGTATTGGTTCCACGGTTTGACATTCTTTATCCAACACAACACAGTCATGGAATCGACCCAGTACACGGATTCCAATTTCTGCGGTAATGCATTCTGCACTGCCTTCGCCAGTCGAACAAGGATCGTGGCTCCAAGTAATTCAAGCCTGGGAATACTTTGTTTCTTCAGCGGTGCAACCCTTGTCTTCGATGCTACCAAGTTTACCTCAATACGTCCGTCCTCATAAGTGGAACGAAGATAAACGACTGCGGCGTAAGCCTTCTCCGAAGCGTTGCTGAAACAATGAAGTTCCACCGAACTCAAATTACCAGATTTGTCGTCAAAATAACATCTCGGTATTGAAACACTGTTTAAAGTTTGAAGTTGACAAATTAGCGAATTACATTTCTTCAAGTGATCATCCTTTAGCTGTTCCTCCCAATCGGCGCGTTCATTGCAAAGTTCTTGAAATAAGATCTTCCATTGGATGGTAAACGGGCTTAACAGACCGATAGGGTCAAATATCTTGGCTGAAATCTTCAGTAACGATCGCTTCGTAGTCGGGAGTTTCTTCGCCTGTTCGTAGAGATCCACCAAATCGAAAACAAACTGATCGGTAGCGGTATTCCAAAGTGAGCCTAACACTTTCACAATAGCGGTGTCGGATGCCTTGTCTGCGGCAAGCAAGGGTCCGTTAGTGGTCTTTGCGTATGATTCGTCTTCTTCGGTGACGATCTTCTTAACTTCACTTACAACGGCTGGATTCACACAGTTGTCAGCACGATTAATCGCATCTTGCACAACCTTGGAATTCGTTTTCCATTTTCTCAGGTTGAATCCTCCCCGCTGCATAACTGAATTGGACTTCATGTACAAATCCATTGTCTTCGCTTCGTTTTCTTCACCAGTAACAAGGTCGTCAACGTACAGGGAATTCTTCAAGGCTTCAATGAATTCCGGTTTGAATTCTTCAGACACCAGTGCGTCTAAATGATGTCGAATTGTCGATGCCAAAATAGCTGGCGATGGCCTCAGGCCAAAGACGAGTCGAGTAAACCTGAAATGCGCAATTTCAGAGCTCGGATCATTGGGATCCTTAAGCCACAAGAATCGCAGCATATCTCTATCTGTTTCCCTGATTCCAACCATGAGAAAGGCCTTTTCTATGTCTGCGGTAAGACCAATCCTGTGCCAGCGGAATTTAACCAGCGTGTCGAATAGTTGCGGAGAAAAATTCGGTCCGGTTTCTAGACAATCATTCAATGAGTGGGCACGTTCAGGTGGCCTTGCTGATCCATCATACACGATCCTCAACTTGGTCGTTTCACGGTCTCTTCTGATTACAGCGTGGTGCGGCAGATAGTGTACATTTTCGTTTTCCTTCTCCTTCTGTTCTTCTTCGGGTATCCTTTCCACGATTCCATGATTTATTTGCTCTTCAATGATTTGGTCGTATTCCTTAACCAGTTCTGGCTCCTTTAACAGTTTGCGTTGTAAACTCCTGAGGCGGTTGACACACAGTTCGTAGTCACTTGGTACTGTTGGGTGATTATCCTTCCAAGGCAATCGCACTTCATATCGATGACCATTAAAACAGACGTTCTCGTTAAAACAGTCACTCGACCCTGTGATTTCTGATTCTTCTTTGATGCCAATTGATTCGGTTTCCCAGAACCTTTTCAACGTGCCAACGAGGGGATCTTGGGCTTGGTCAAACAAGCTGTCGCTAGTTCCCGATATAATGAGATTTGTGACACTCGTCTCGGAACTCGTTGCGGATTCTGTGGGGCCTGACAACAACCATCCAAATTTACTGTTGATCGCCGTAGGACCAACTTCTCCACGTACTATTTCATTTGTCACAAAGTCCCAATAATGATCACATCCAATAAGGACATCGATCGAATCTTGTGGATTGGAACAGTCAGCTAGATGCAATCCGTCTAAGTGTGGGTAATGACTTGCGTTGACACGTGATGGAAGAGCTGAACAAATAGTCGGAAAACTAAGAACTGAAATCTTCGAGGATTCATTGTCAAGGTCGTCGAGTAGTAGAGTTACTACATCACAGTTTTTCTTTCGGAAATTCTTTCCTCCAAATGTGTTGAGGTGAAGAGTTTCGGTCTCCTTTGACTTTAGGCCAAGTCTCGACTTAAGGCTTTCAGTCACGTATGAACGTTGACTTCCACTGTCAAACAATATCTTCACTCTTGTCGATTTCGAGCCGTCTTCATTTCTTGCAATGGCAGATGCGGTTTGTAGTAGCACTGTACCCTTCGTCGCAGAACTGGCAGTCGTAGTCGTTTCTAATGGCTGCGAGTTTTCAGTATCGATACTCACAAGAGTCGAATTTCGTGTTTCGTGTAAATTCTGGTTACTTGGGGCAGATGAATCCGATGGTTTTGGCACAGTTTGGCGGCAAATTGACTGGTGATGGTTGCCACGGCAACGACGACAGTTTTTGTTACATGAAGTACTCTGATGGTCGGGTTTTAGACAAACAAAACATCTCCGATCTCTCTTAAGAATTTCAAAACGGGCATTCGGATCGATCACATCTTCACAAGACGCTGAGTAATGTGAACCACCGCAATAAACACATTTCATTGGACCTGTCCTCGACGAAAGATGTGTGCCATTTTGAGCGGAGTACAGGGTTGAACTCGACGGCCTTTTCATCGATGGTTCCTTTTGTTTGTCTAAGTTCACATTTGTTTTGACACCATCGCTTATCTCTCGAGCTTCAACTTCCTGTCGAATGACCTCCAACAATTCTGACATCTCCCAGACCTCGCGCGCTGTATTTCGTGCGATTTGTACTCTAATTTCGGGCGGCATCTTCGACATTATCACTGGGATTAATAAACTTCCATACTGATTGGAATTTACGCCCAACGACTCAAGACCACGTATGTTGATGCTTATTTTGTCGTACACAGCACGAAGCTGGGGGGCGTTGTCATTGACACATCCGGTTATTTTAAGCATCTCGTCCATGTGTTTCGAAATAATGTTCTGAGGTTTGCCAAAGCGTTTATGTAAAATTTCGATCGCCGCGTTGTAGTTAGCCTCAGTTCTAGGTAAACCTTGAATTGAACGTGCTGCCTGGCTCTCCAGAAGCGAATGCAAATGATTAAACTTATCGATTTGGCTTAATTGCGTGTTAGTATGAATGGAACTGTTAAAACTATCCCAAAAATTCTGCCATTGCGTTACGTCTCCTCTGAATTTCGGAAGAACCAGCTTTGGCAATTTTGCCTTCGATTGATGTGCCATGGGATTGACATGGTTTGAATTAGCGTTTCCGCTAAAGTTACTGTTATTAGAAAATTGAAAATTCGTACCTGAACTCCCCGGCCCCGGTGGTACTTGAGGAGTAGCGATTCCAGCGTGACTGTTGAAGTTTGATTGTTGAGTGTTTTCAACTTGATTGTTCGAAAGAACATCTGACGACTGTATCCCAGTCGGAATTGAGCTTCCAGGCACTTGGGCATTTTCAGAATCCACATTTGCGGGTTGCCCTCCAATACTCGAACCAGTTGATTGTACAGATCCAGGGTTTGCATTTTTGTCGCTTGTTGTTCCAGCCATAGTTGAAACGATCGGTGTGGTAGTTTTGATGATTTTTCTCACGATTTCCATCACTCGTGAATTGAATTCGTCTGCTTCTACTATCTCGCTTTCGACTTCGTCCACCTTACATGTTTCGATCACCTTTTCGTCGAAGGACTTCACCAAATTTAACCTTTCGTCCAGCGTTGCTGCAAGAACCTTCAGTCGTGGTTCGTCGATCGGTTCTGCTTCGATCAGACACTCCGCCTCTTGCAAAAGTTTCGTTATAATACTTCGATTTCCAGCGCGTTTGGCGCGGGTCCGCGCTAGCTTTTCAGACATGTTCGCTGCTTCGTTGTCAGGGCCCCACGTTGGGCGCCATTTCAGAAATCGCTTCGTACACTAGAGCGTAAAACCAAGAACGTCGCGTCAACAACAATCGTCCATTTATTCCTACAAAAAAATCATACAAGATTGAAACCTTAAACCGATCTTAGCACATGCAGTGACAAAAATCACGTGATATAATCTGTTAATAATTCTTACAAATACTTAACGATAATGATAACTGATCGTTGTGTTTTGGTAAACCAAGGAGTTCCTTCAGCAGCGACAATATACAATCTCCCAAATGAAGTAACAGACGATACAATTACTCTGAGGTGGAGTGAACCAGAAAATAATGGAAGAGCAATTACTCAATACACTGTTTATCAAAGAATAGTGACTGATGATAAAACAGGAGAGTGGATCGTGTTGCAGACAATTACAGATGTCTCTGTTAGAGAATTGAAAGTTGAGTTGGAAAGCGACAAGGTCTATGAATTTGTCGTTACTGCAACAAATGAACATGGTGAAAGTTTAAAAGAAGATGAAAAGATCGTGAGAGTCAAGGCATTAGTAAAAAAGGTAATTTCTTTCTCAATGTGCAACTTTCAGTCTCGCTCGACTGCTGACTGAGACTGCTCGAGTATTTTTTGTGAGCGCTAGGTGGAAAACGCAGGGTCAAAGTGAAAAGCATGGTTAATCATTATTTCGCCCAACAATGAATTGTCCTCATTGAAATCAGAAGTTGAAATTTTATTTCAAATTGGAATGAAAATCAATCGGCGTGAAACGCGTTTTTTGGTCATAAAAGCAAATTAAACATTTTGTGAGAACTGAAGAAAACCATTCAAATGCCAACGTGTCGTGCAGTGGTTTTCTTTTGCATGCTAAGCGTCTCCTGTGGGTGTTAATTAAAATGGAGGTTAGAAATGCAACCATATCGTATACGAAGCACAAAGCAAAAGTGTTCAGAGACCTTGCAAAGAATATAAGACAACAGCCAGAACAGCTGCATGATATTATTTGTCATTATTTTTTCGCTTCAGATATTGACCAATTCCTACAATGTTATGATAGTCCTAAATCCGAAGAAGGTGTGCGACGAATTTATTCAGAAAAAAGAAACTATAACAAAAAGACCATTAGTGAACCCCGACTGCAGGATGAACCTACGACATGCAATGAAAAAGACAACCTAGACCAAATTGAAGCTTATTTTAAGAACCTGTACTCATCCGAAAATACTTTGTCCCAGGAGGAATGCGACGAATTTATTCATAGTCTAGAAATCCCAATTCAAAGATAGTAGCGAAAGCAATTGCTAAAGACGAGAATCAGTTTTGCCAAATCTAATACATCTTGATCAAACAGGCTTTTTATAGGGTCGTTACATTGGGGAAAATATGACACTCATTAGTGATGTTCTCGGCCTCACTAACAAATAACAAATCCCTGGTAACTATCTTTTGATTCTCTCGAATTGCCTTATAAAATGGAGACTCTAAACTCGTTTAATTTCGGCAGAGGCATAAAAAATGGATCAGTGCATTTTACA
>JAHPZR010000816.1:0-17500 GCA_019787425.1 Platygyra sinensis | reverse complement strand
CTATCGGTCTTATAGTGGCTTGTTGGATATTTGAGTTCTTAAAACTAGCATAAATATCTGTTTTAAGGACATCAAATTGCCGCGGGGCAGCTATCAGCTGATAGCTTCTTGGCGGAAACACTCCATTGTTTAAATAGAAACACAAAACATGTTTTCTATTTCTTGATTAAAAACGGATGCCATTATTGACAGTAATGAAATGATGTGAATTACCAAAACAATTAGCCAAGCGCTGCCTGGAGCACAGGTAACTTAAGATAGCGGACTTCAAATTGAGTTCTTTCGATCTTCAATCGGCTCTTTGAGAAAATTATGTGTAATAGATTAAAATCTTATGTCGAATTAAATGGTTTCTGTACAATGGCCAGTATGAAGCTTTCTTTTTATTTATTTGCTGATGATACAAACCTGCTGTATGCTGACAAGGATTTGAGTCACTAGAAAGTGTAATCAACATCGAATGGTAGAAAGTCTAGATCTGTTACTGGTTGAATGCTAATAAGCTGACCATAAATGCAAAAAAGTCCACTTTTGTCATCTTCAGACCCTCACAAAAGAAGCTTAGCTATCAGGTTAATATAATGATATACAATAATGCCTCAGATAGTGACACTTTTCTTGAATGCAAAGATTATGTAAAGTTCCTGAGTGTGCTCATCAACTTGGAAGTGATATCGACTACATTGCCTCTAAAATTAGCAGGGTTGTTGGAGTTATATCACGATTAAGGCACTCTGTCCCTCTGAATACTTTAATCCAAATTTACCGTTCTCTGATTTTCCCCTATACGTGCTACGGAATTGCTGCCTGGGGCCAAGCTGCACAAGTCTATTTGAGGAAGGTCTTTATCTTACAAAAACGAGCTCTTCGGCTAATGCTCTTTGCTGGTAACAGACCTCATGCTATTGCTTTGTTTATCTCTGCTAATGTCTTACCCCTCAATATGCTTTATTTTGAAACAGTATGTTCTCTTATGCACGACATATCTATCAACTCTGCGCCTCAGAATATCTGTGATCTTTTTACTTGTTCATCTGATGTTCATACGTATAACACTAGATTTTCTGATGCTGGTAATTTATATGTTAATAAATCAAAACTGAGAATTAAACTTAATTTGTTTCCCATTTTCGGAGCTAAGTTGTGGAATTGCCTGAAACCTACTGTTGTCACGAAGCTCTCTAGAACCTCTAATTTCACCGGATCTTGTTAGCACGAAGCTCTATTGTTTTAGGGCTAGGGTCCATTGTTACCATTGTTTGTATATCATTTTCTCAACCAATCCTGTGACACGTTAGGAAGAGCTTCGTGGCGGCCCGAAGCTTGACCTGCGTAAACTTAGGAAAAAACCTTTAAAAATAAAATTCATCAATTTTTACTTGCAGTACTTGGTAATGATGATTATGTTGATGTCTCTACGTTAGTGTTAAAAATTACTAATTATCATTAATCAAACTCTAGTAGCTATTAATTTTTAATTTCTTATGTTCTGTGTCTTATCATAGGTTCTTGCTCTTCTCATGTAAATCCTAGCTATTTGTGAATATATGGGGATACCTATTTATTCTATTTATTTATTTACCTGATATTAATAATTATATATTTTGCTGAATTTTATTGTAAGTAATACAAACCACCCCGATTAGCGTTGCTACATGCGGGTTGTATAAATTAATAAATTTGTTAAATTTGAATTATTTAAATAAAATGATGATGATGATAATGATGAGGATTATAAGACCATGACAAAGCTACTCCGTTTACTAAACAGGATATTAAAACAATTTCTTATTATTTAAAACTAATTTTTCAATGAATTAATGCTCGATTTCCCCATGAGATACGAGAGGAAGCAGTTCCACTGGGGGAGGTAACGATTATACTAAAAAATGAGTTCTTAAAATAATCAGCACGAAAGGTCAGCCGCCCATGATTACTACGAGTTCCTGAAGAACCTGTTATACCATTTAAGTAACTTAGAGGCGCCGATTTTCTTAATTTTTTTTTGTCTCTCATAATGTTGCGTTTCAGTTTTTATCGGCCGAAATATAATGTAATATTCGTATTTCTCTATTTTTTCGCTTTAGTACCTCCCACAATTACCTTTAAAAGCAAAGGTAAAGTTACTATTGTTGAGGGAAACGTATTGTTCTTGTTCTGCGAAGCCGAGGGCAATCCTAAACCACTTGTCACCTGGATTAAAAATGGTAGGTTGCTCCAAAGTAACATCAGCAAAACAGAATTAATCATCCATGATGCAAGTGAAAATGACGCCGGGACTTATGAATGTGAAGTCTCAAACTCAGTTGGAGCGTTGACGTACACAGTGGTGGTTACAGTCAAAGGTAACGTAACTTGACACCGAACATCACTGTTTACAAGCAATGTACATGTAAAAATAACTTTTCAACTTTGTGTAAGTACCCTCGGGTTTTTTTGCAATTAAGCAATAGTGCGCCCAACCCGCATACGTTCACATTTCCTAGCATCGTTTCACTGACGTGTTTCCGTTTAACCGGCGAAAAGAGAATTGGTAACGACATTTATTGAGCCTTATAACTGTATGAAAAGGTAATAGGTATTTGTTTGATTACTTGTTTTATTTTTTTCCATCTACAAATGTATTTTAAAAATGTCAATGTATAAGGAAGGAAGCCCAGGGAAGCCAATAAGGCTTATGTAAAGGACTACTTTAAAGATACCTAAGAATACAAATGCTGTCATTGGCACACAAAAGGATCAATATTTGACACAGTGCAGTTTAATGACTAACCAACTGATTGTTTCTTTTTTTTGCCTTTTAGGTTCATCGTGTAACGAGTTGGTTCTTCACATTGTTTATATCATTGTCATCTTTGTATTGTTGATTATTATTCTTATTCTGATTATCGTTCGCGGGAGACTGCGCAGTGGTGCGGGTAAGTTATAGATTTTGGCTAGGAGTTTCATCATGTGTGTTTCCTGAATACATGTAGATGTGACAGATAAGTATAGGTAATCAAATGATTTCGAGTGCAATTTGGAATAAATCAGCACGAGTAAATTTTTCAAAGATTACAAAAAATTGCACGAGCCCGTAGGGCGAGTGCAATTTGTAGTCTTTGAAAAATTTACGAGTGTTTATTTATTCCAAATTGCACGAGAAAAATCATTTGATTACTTGTTAATAATATACAAGTGACAATTTCTGTTACGCTTCAGTATTTAACATGACAAATGGAGGCAACAACCTACGACAACTTTATTGGATGAAAATTTGACAGGTGAATTCAAGCGTAAAATTCATTCACTCTCTCCAAGTCATGTATGAAAACTGAGCAGTTTCTTTTTACACTGAAAAGCAGTCTTTACTCGCAGTTGAATTGAAGAACTTGACCACAAAGCAGAGGAAAACCTCCCTGTTGTTTTGATGCGGCTTTCTCGCCAAATTTTTTTGAGTGGTTGAGAAACTGTGTGCAACGGAACTATTGAACCTGGCCGTGGTATACCGTACAAGCTACTTTGAACAAAATATCGAGAAACGAAGCTAAAATCTACCAAGAAACGGAATTTCTTAGCTCTGAAGGACCTCTTTTTAACCTCTCCTGGTTGCTGCCTGACTTGAGCTTCTTCAATGGACGTTGTACAGGTTAGATTTGCTTCCTGAAGCGTTTACCGGGTTTTGTTAGGGAACGACCTTTCTAACATCTAAGCTCGCCGTTTCTTTTCTTCCACAAAAGTAGAATTCTTGCACTTTTTGTCTTAAAAAGTAAGATGTGGCAGGTTCTTAGGACGTCTTGTTGGGTCCTTCTTCGCGTTTTATTCCGTGGCGCTCAAGAATTTTAAAATTTACTTTTTCAACTGGTACTTCGTAATGCAGTCGTGATCGACGCTGACAAATTTCCATTCACTCAAGCTGAAGTTTATGTTAAAGTTTTTGACCTCGCGGCTTTTGTGTATATCTACTTCACTTTAACTAGTTTAGTAATTGTTGTTGAGCTTTGCACTTTGCTTTGTTATGAGGTAATTGTATTGAAATGAAGGTAAAGAGTTTCAATCTTCGTTAAATTTTTGTCCGCCATTTTGTTTGTCCGAGCTCAAAGTAGGAGCTGTCAATCATTTTCAATTACACTTTTTTGCACTCAATTACACATTTTTGCACTCAATTACACTTTTTTGCACTCAATTACACTTTTGCACTGATTTGGGATTAATTGACATGTTCTTAACCAATCAGAATGCAGAAATTGTTGCTTGTATATTATTATAAAGTTAATAAGAGAAATAATGTTAATTAATCATACAATAACAATAGAGCTCAGTTACATCACATAACTAGAGCTATGACATGTTACGGAGCAACAATACTTTTTCTTTCCTTCACGGATTGATTGGTTGCCATGTCATTTAAAAAAGTGCTTCATGTTCCATATTAAAGGGAACGAGACGTTTCGGGTATAACCCCTTCGTCAGTCGCAAAAGATGCCGTTGATAAAAACAAAACGTTTAAGTTTACGAGCATTGTTGACGCACGCGCGTGCTATGGCGTTGATGCACTTGACAAATACCGCGCGCGTACGTTGTCTCTGTTTTGAAGACGAATTAAAGAAACTTAAAGTCAATGTTCAAGCCCCCGGGGCTTGTGTACCCAGCTGGAAAATGAGCTGTCGCTCCTCACGCTGTCGTGTTGCCGCTGTCTAGGTGTAATAATTGATAATAATCTTTCTTGGAAACAACATATTGACCATGTAGCTATTAAAATAAGCCGAACTGTAGGATTGATTTGTAAACTACGGCATTTTCTGCCAAGACATACTCTCTTAACTATTTATAGATCCCTAGTGACTCCTTATTTAACTTATGGTTTGACGGCTTGGCGCCAAGCATGTAAATCATATCTTGAAAAGCTTCTCAAACTCCAAAAGCGAGCCCTTCGCTTCATCTATTTTTCTGAGCGAAATCAGCATACGATTCCTTTATTTATTGACGCCTGTGTTTTACCGTTAAAATTTTTGTATTATGAGCTTTTAGTTAACCTTATGTTTGAAATAAGACACAGAAGTGTTCCTGGAAACATTCAAGATCTCTTCCAAGACATTTCTGATATTCATTCTTATAATACTCGATCATCTGTTTTAAATAACTTTTACACACAAAGTTCTAGACTCTCAATTCAAGTTAACTCATTCTCTAGAATCGGAACAAAAATCTGGAATGAAATGCCTATATCTTCAAGAAAACTTCCAAAAACTGTGTTTAAGAGGAAAATAAAACAAATACTTTTTGAAATTCTAGCTTCTGAAGACTGTTACATTGATCTACCAGTTATCATTCAAAAAGTAAAGCTGAATTTATTTTCCTCTTAGCATGTATCATTTTCGTGCATCTCTAGTCTCTCGTCGTAAACTATTGTAAATTACCATTTGTAATTCCCTTAGTTTATTAGTGGTCTTGTTATAATTGTTCTTAATTATTATTTGTAATTGCATTAGTTTATTAGTGGTCTAAGGTAGCGGGGGTTCTGTTTGAAACCCTCCACTCAACGCAGGTGTTCCCCGAAACGGTCCGAAAGCCTTCGACCGGTTTCGCCAATGTACAGCTTGTAGCAGCGCTGGCACGTGATGACATAGACTACATCAGCCGCAGTACAGTCGACCAGTCCCTTTCGCCGAACATCTCCGTTGGCGTTGGTGACTGTTGCCGTCCTTCCCGTGAAGTCACATGCCATAGACCCCGGTGCCGCACATGTGACTTCACGGGAAGGACGGCAACAGTCACCAACGCCAACCGAGATGTTCGGCTAAAGGGACGGTTCGACTGTACTGCGGCTGGTGTAGTCTGTGTCATCACGTGCCAGCGCTGCTACAAGCTGTACATTGGCGAAACCGGTCGAAGGCTTTCGGACCGTTTCGGGGAACGCCTGCGTTCAGTGGAGGGTTTCAAACAGAACCCCCGTTACAAGGGTGGTGGGTTCCCCGTGGCCGAACACTTCAATCTCCCTGAACACAACCACGTCCATGACATGCGAGTGTCTGTGGTAAAGCAGGTGAAAGGAGGAACGGCAACACGACAGCGTGAGGAGCGACAGCTCATTTTCCAGCTGGGTACACTAGCCCCCGGGTGCTTGAACATTGACTTTAAGTTTCTTTATTATATGGCTAGTGTTTGTAGCCGATATAACGCGCGCTCTGATTGGCTAAGTGCAGCTTCACGCCAGGGCATTATTCTCCCGTAATGCCCACGGGCCGATTACGGATTATGCAAATTAGGCGGAAAGGAAAAAACACGAAAGGTTATCCAAAGCTAGACCACATTTGCTTTATTTACACTAAAAATCGTTGTGATACAAGACGATGAGTGACGATTAACATTCAGAGAGTTAATTATATTACTATTTTAAGGAAAAAATGAAGTTACATCGGCAAATTGCGAACGAGTTAATTGGGCAGGAAGGAATTGAAATGTTCATACATTAAAGAGCAAAACCACGAAAGGAAAGGAAAACTGCCAGTGAAATGAAAATATTTCAGCGATATTTGTCGTCAATAAACAAAGGAAGCATAGTAGAAGTTTTGGACTTACCGGCTGCTGTCCTTGACCACTTATTGGGAAAGTTTTTTTATAGATATCGGAAAACGGATGGCGACGATTATGAATGAAGCTGACACCCTGTCGGGCTTGCAGCGACGTATACATGTACATGAGAGGTTCCTTTCCGAAGGAAGGTCTCCTTTCACTGTCCTTTCACCATTCAAAAGGCAATTGGTGACACAAGAGCAGTACAGCAGTCACATTAACAAATTTTCTTGCTGTATCGCAAGCCAGTTTAAACATCTTCAAGGACCATCAGATTTAAACAGCTGAGCGGTTTTTTTCTGGTGTGGACATTCGCAGCATCTCTGAGCGCCAGTTCAAGAACTTTAACGGGCCAGTAACTATAATCCAGGAACCTCAGAAAAGGCGAAGAGTTTTCATCGAAAGTGACGACGAAGACTAGTGCTGATTCCGTTTGAATTGTATTTTCTTTTACCCGACACGGCCACACGGCTTTTGAGCAAGTTTGAAGCACTTTTCTGTAGGAATTGACATTTGGCGGTTGATTCTTGAGAATGTCAATGAAAATTCTCTCGTCATACAGTAACACAACGGTACTAAAATACTTTTTGCGGCCGTTTTGATCATTGTTTTCCAAAAATAAATATGTTCGCTGAATTCTGTTGTGCAGCCGGTGTGACGGTTTAGAAAGATGAATGAATAGATAAGCGCGCGCATCACCGGATGTGAAGTAACGACTTCCTCTTTCTTTAGAAAAGTTTAGCCATATAATAAACAACTTAATAACCTCGACCGTTCGATCGTTACGGGAAAATCTCAAACCTCGGCCTACCGTAATGACCTCGCTATCGCTCGGTCAATACGGCAAGGCCTCAGTTTGAGATTTTCCCGTAACGACCTCACTCTCGGTTATTAAGTAGTTATTAATTCGTCTTCAAAACAGAGACAACGTGCGCGCGCGGTATTTGTCAAGTGTATCAACGCCATAGCACGCGCGTGCGTCAACAATGCTCGTAAACTTAAACGTTTTGTTTTTATCAACGGCATCTTTTGCGACTGACGAAGGGCATACCCGAAACGTCTCGTTCCCTTTATGAAGCACTTTT
The DNA here is from genome assembly GCA_019787425.1 of Platygyra sinensis. NCBI lineage: Eukaryota > Metazoa > Cnidaria > Anthozoa > Scleractinia > Merulinidae > Platygyra > Platygyra sinensis. The sequence continues at coordinate 9,860 of JAHPZR010000816.1, read as the reverse complement.
TTAAAACACATTTTTTCATACAGTCATTCCAAGTGCTACACAGCATCAATTTAATTTGCCATGTCATTTGTCGGCCTTATTTCCTAAACCAAAGAGAAAAAATGACCGTTCGGTTTGCAGAGCCTCAGGAAAATCTTGGCAAAGTTTGGTGAAATTAGAATTTTCCCAAACTTTTTATCGTGTTTGTACCAGGCCATAGAGATTTGCGCCATTTAAGTGAATAAACGCTCACCATCATTTTTTTTCTTGTTTCAGCGATCCCGAAAAGAAATCGGTGAGTAAAATAAAATGATCAAAAATGACATTGTGTAAAAGTAAGTACAGAATTATTTCTCGTGTAACATTTACACGTCTTTTGGTGTGAGGTCGATGTGGATATCGATACCGTTGTGAAGGTTGTGCTTTATTGTATATATAGCGAGAATTTTAGGCAATAAACCTTGCAAATAGAATTCTATATGTGCTATATTTCACCGGTGAAAAAAGCGATACGTCCAATCAGGTTTGCGTATAGCGTTCTTCACATGTGAAAAATATAACCAATCACCGTTCATGATAGAATCACTAAGCCAATCAGAGTTAAGCACTCTAATGGCTTCCGAGAAGCGCGGGCTTGAAATCAGCGTCCGCTTGAAGTTTGTGTCTCGATAACATGGCTTCGGTTCCCGTTTTACTTCACTTTCGGAAAAACAGCAATGGAATATATCTAACAAATATCTTGAGCGCTAGAACTTCAGTTTGAGAATCAATGGCCATTCAAGAAACCGAGGAAGTAAATTTAACATCAGAAAGCCAACAACATTCAAGGAGGAACATTCAAATTTAAACAGTGTAAGTCAACAGAGTCCGAATTTGTCTTTGCACAGCGCGAAACGTCGCCATGACATGATTGAATCTGACAGTAATTATGGACAAACGAAAAGATTTCTCACTATGTATTTACGAATTCTCCCCTATTATATTTAAGCTTGTGTAGGCTCGTTGTACGCCTATATCTGGACTGGAAAGCGGATTTGTTTTTCATTACGCTCGGTCATTCATTACGTTCTCAGCGTTCTGCATGTAAACTTATGGTGCCGGAAAAAAACTAAAACTGATTTAATGGTTGTGTTTAATTCTCGTTATATATACAATAAACAGATTACAGCATAGAAAGTGCTTTGTACGGATTTTTATTCACTCGTTGCAAAACTTTGAAAACTCACTCGTTCGCTGCGCTCACTCGTTCGTTTTGCAAAGTTTTGCAACTCGTGAATAAAAATCCGTACGTCGCACTTTCTATGAAGTAATCTATTTTTACGTTATAGTTGCATTAAGATATAGTTCTAGAAAAATAATCTTTACCCTTATATTTATTCCAGTTTAAGGCGTTCGCGCCCATTTCTTCTACCCATCCTTACTGTGCACGAATTAAGCAATAGAAAACGTTTTCCGTGTTTGCAAATAATGAAAGCGATATCAGCTTTGAATCCTTCTAAATCTTTGGAAGAAATGCCTAAAGTTCGGTGAAAACAGAAGAAATATACAAAAGATTTACGACTCTGTAAGGAAAGAACTTCAATATGAAATCACTGTGCTTGACCGCTCTTGAAAGTAACGCGAACTCGCCCGATTTGGAAACCCGAGAAGATTGTTGAGAAGTTGAATCGTTGATAGCACAAGCAGGCAGGGTTGACTTTATGCAGTTAAGTCGAAGGGCATTAAATCCATCATTCTGGTGAGCTGTCTGGTACATTCTTCCAAGTTTTAATGGTCATTTTTTGAACATTTGACAGCCAAAACACGGCAACCGATCGGCCGTGAAATTAAATTTGATTTGAACAGATTTGGCACTCGCAGTCTGTAGCATATAGTTCGCGTTTAATTTTATTGAACATCTTTTTTAAATAAACAGAATGTGATTTTGAGAATTGTAGTAATTAAATGCAAAAATTACCTTGAACAACGTTTACTGCGTATTTTACTGCGTAGTATTTTGTTAACGTTGTCTTCGCTTTAGCTCCCTCGACGAGGTCGTTAGCTCATTAACATCGAGACATGCAAAGCGCTGTTGTTCTTCTTTCTTTTGCTTTCCTTTCCATGGGTCAGAGGGAAAGAGATGGTCAATCCCCAAATCAAAACTTGGAAAAGTTTTCGTCATTTGAATTCCTTAATACTTGAGAGTAAGACTAACCGGCTTTGAAATGGTTTCAGATTGTGCCGGGGAAACACACAGAAAGCGTAACGTGACAACGTGACGTGACAACCGTGTTTGCATACTCTCATCTAAACACACCTATCGGACCAATGAGAATGCCGCGTACTGTCTTATAATTTATAAATTCTTCAAGATGAAAGTTGCGACGGTTCGAGAGAAGCCAGTTATAGCTTTATAAGCCTTGGTACCGCACGCGTTAAACTTGCACTTACAGGTTTACTTTCTTAAATGATCGGTGACACCCTGTATCTTTCATGGATCAATCCTTTACTGATTTTTCCAGATTTTAAACAAAAACAGAGGCAAAAAAACATGTTCGTGAGAAAGATGCAATATATCACACTGTTTACTCTCGAGCGACGAAGTTTTCTGGATTGGGGAAAGGGCATAGACACTAATTATCCCCTCTTTTTCAAGCCCTTTCTACCTCAAGGACGTTGGTTTGTGATTAATAATGTAAATAATAAATTCTTACTTGGCACAAATCTCATGATACGCCTATTTTACGCTCCAAATTCTTGCATAACCACCTGTTTTGGCAATTTCTCCTGGGACATGAGATGTCCCCAGGAGAAATCAAAAACAATGCATATGCTTTTTTTTTTTGGGGGGGGGGGGGTGGGGGGGGGGGGGGGGGTGGGGGGGGGGGGGGGGGGGGGGGGGGGGGGGGGCGGGAGGGTAAAAGAGGTGTATTATGAGACTCGTGCGAGTAGAGAATTGCGAATTTATATTGCGCAGTTTCCATGGCGAGATGTTAACTGTGCATTTACAACAATGCATGAATAAACCAACTAAATGAATAAATACGAATTACATCATTCGCTGTGTAAAATATTAAAAAAAAAAAAACTAAATGAAACGCCTTTGTAAAATATGCTTCTTTGAAAATTTTTGTTAAAGTGTTAACGGATTTGGCCATTCTAATTGCAGAGGTAATCATTTAGAGTTTAGGGCGCCGAGGCAACGAAGCACGGTCGCCCAGGTTGTTAAAGTTTAAAAGTCGGATGAGACAGCAGTATTCTATCGTTTCGATGGAAATCTAATATCTGAGTTTAAAAAAAAAAGCTTACTTTTACAAGATCATTAGTATAGGGCGGTGGTAATGCGTTAATGGCCTTGAAAGTTAAAAGTAGAATCTTAAATTAGTACGAAATGAGAACAGGAGAATCGAATTCAGCTGATGGTGCGCTGCGCTGGGGTAATGTGTGCAAATTGCCCAGGCATAACGGCGGACGTCTAGTGCTGCGTTTTGAACTCTCTGCACTTATCAATATGGCACTTGATGTAATAGACTGTTAACAGTAGTCTAATCGGGTACTAACAAGAGTGATAAGAGTCTCAGCTGGATCATGGAAAGATATTTTGCTTATTCGTCCCTAATGTTGTATAAGTGATAGAAAGTCGGCACTTTCATGTTTAAAGTAATGTGTACGGCATAGCAAGTTGATTCTTCTGATACCACCCCCCCAAATTCCGCCACGACAGACACCTTTCCTAACATTCGCAATCCCTGACTCTGATAGTGCTGACAGCACCTTTTACAATCAATTTCGGTTTTTGTCCGTCCATTAAGCATAAAAATTTATCCGAGGCCATCCACTGCTTAACAGGCTGAGAGATAAGCGGTTTACCAGTGAATCTAATTGCCTCGTCTTGACGAAAATGAACGATAAAAAAGCCCGGGAGTCATCTGAGCGATAAACCATGAACCTTTGGAAGATGACGACCTGACAATGTCGATAGATGTCTTGAGCGTTGAATATATGTCAAAGTGCATATTATAAAAGTGATTTTTTTTTATTTCAATTGTATACGTTTAAAGAGTTCTCAACATAAATAAAAGTTTGTAGCATGTTTTTGGCGCATGAAAAAACCTGACTCAGGTAGTACTGGGAAGTAGATTCTACTGTGGAACTGCCATCTACAGTTGACATAGTTTTGTGGACAGAATTAATCACAAGAAAAACAAGGTTTTTTCAGGAAAACACAAAAAGTTCCAGGCGATTCTTAATCGAGTGATTTCTCGGAATCGTCAAATGGCGACGAGGAATATGAATGTTGTGTATAGCGAACCAACACGCCGCGTGTCCCCGCATTGCAAGTCTCGGAGTCTTGTCCACAAACCACTCCGTCATCAGGACATTTTGGCCGTGAACGATTCGAAGACCTTTTTTTTTTGAAAGGGGGAATAGGCAAAATACTGTAGTCACACAATGACATGGATACCGTTATCATCTGAACATCTCGAAGTCCGTCGAGAGCAAAATCGCACAATATTCCGGGTGTTAGAAAATCGCCAATTTTTTCAAACGCGCGTCAAATGCTTTTGGAATAGTGTCTTAAATGTTTGGACTCTCAAACTATTGAAAAAGCTGATTTCGCCTCATATGCACCTTTTAAACAAAAAAGGGACCCTAGGAACACGATCTCTGGGAAACTTCATAACGAATCTGAAATACATTTGAAAGCGCTTCCCTGAACAGATATTCGTTGTGTTCTTCCAATAGATAAGAGCAAAACCACGAAAGAGCAGTTAAAAATTGTTGCTGTTAGAAATTTAAACATAAGAGCATGCGTGAAAACGAGAGGACCAATATTTATATCCTTCGTTATGGAAGTTTCTTTCATATTGTGATTGGTAAAAGATGTCTCGGGTGATATAGAATTCCTCCTACTATTGACAACTCTCCTCCATATAAACCTGGCCTAATTTTCACCACGTTTACCGCGATAACGCCTATGAACAAATTTTACTTTATTTTAGCAAAAATATTTGTGCTGGATGCGGCGGAGACCTTGTCGTGCTGGTAAGTAAATTAAAAAGCTCGTTCAAAATGTGACTTTTAACCTCAGAAAGAGTCCCGCATAAACAAAGAACAACTTTTGAGTTTAGTTATACCTTGTGAAGAAAGAAAGAACAGAGAGAACATCCCTTATAGAAGTTGTTTTGCAATAACTGTGACTGCAGACTGAAATTCCCGCACGCTCATGGCTAATTTTCATTGTCAATAAGCGGACAGACATTTGAATTGAATTTAGAATTTATTGTAAAAACCAAGTTGTCGCTAGTTTTTAATGCGTCTCTTCTGTTATTGACAAAATTATGAGAAAATTCATAATCAATAACAGGACACACGCATGAGAAACTGACGCCAATTTCTTAATTCGATCAGTGACTGAAGCAAAGAAACAAATCCAGACATAAAAAAAAAAATTAATATGGATATTGGTAATACTTATGCTACATCAGTTAATCGAAGAATAATCAACTAAAGGTCATTATTCTTCATTAGAATACCATGGCTTCGGAAACCAAAAAACGGTCCTCCAGCTATAGTACCATCTGGTGACTCCACGACCTATGCAGCTCTAAGTAGCGGAGACTACATGCCTCGTCATCCATCAACACGAAGCTGGGAACTTAATCGAGAACAGGTCAAAATTCTCAAGGTCATTGGCAAGGGAGCTTTTTCTCAAGTTGCCAAGGCAACAGCGTGGAACTTAAGCGGTGACGAGGAATACTCAACGGTCGCTGTCAAAATGCTCAAAGGTGCGATTAGAAATTTTAAACTATCGAGATGATAAGGAATGAATGAAGAGGATCTGTATATCTTTTGTTTTGTAGCGAATGCCCTGGATTCAGACAGAAACGACCTGTTGTCAGAGCTTGAGGTGATGAAAAGACTGAAGCCTCATCCTCATGTGATCAAGCTGATGGGATGCGTTACTGAGTCGGGTAAGGGAAATCTGATGAGACATTATTATATACCAAACAAGTCCACGATCAAATAAAATTCTGCCGGGTTAACTATCTGGCGAACTACTTATCCAAGACATTGCACAAAAGAAAGTGATTTGTTGTTGAGTAGAAACTTTTTTCCCTTCATGTTTGGTGAACAATTTTAGTTTACATTATAAGCTCTCACGAACGCGACCTAGAAAACGTAAATAAATGCTAAAATTTGGCTTGCGTGCTTATCGAGAATGGACAAATAATAAGCAGAGTTAAAAGAGCCATAAGCGTGTTCGTTCAGTATTGTATTCTCGTTCTTTCGGTCCCACTTACACGACTCAAGCTAGTTTCAATAACAGTAGACGGAAACACTGAGCCCTCATCTCATTCTGACCAAGATGATTGCATGTGTTGACATGTGATACTGAGACTGGTAAAGAATGAAGTGTAAAAATGGTGACGGAACTTTAACATGTTAAAATAAGGTGTCTGTAATATAATCGTCACCTATGTCTTCTTATCTTCATTCATTTTACAATGGAGGTTTGCCACCCGTGTATCTGTCAGACATGTGAAATTAAATGTAATAGGGAAAAGCCCGACCTGGATCAGCAGGTCAAAAACAACAAGTTGTTACGCCGGGCTTTCCTCAGTGTAGACACCTTGACCGATAGTCTATGGTCAGGTGCACGCACACTTTGTTTTACTGTTACAAGTTTGAATTTTTTTAAATCGTAACGTTATGTAACAAACACTTGTCGTATCTTAACCGTTAGATTGATGATGACGGATGTACCGTCGAAACATTTCCGAAGATTAAAACAGTTATTTTTGTTTCTGTTTTTTTGACATGTAAAATTATAAGGATGGTGGTGGTTGCTCAAACTTAAAACAGCTTCTTGTCTATCTCGTTATTTTGCTTCACTGTCAAACTTTTCAATTATTGAAATTTTGCTTGTGATACTTGAATTTGTCTCACGCGTCTCTAAAGTAGATTATACTGTCTGTGATAGCTTCAGAGTGAACTATATATTTTTTTTCAATTGACCATAGATCCTTTGCTTGTCCTTATTGAGTACGTGCCGTACGGTGATTTGCTGGGATATTTGAGGAAGAGTCGTGGGCTCAATGACACATACTTTAAAGACCCGGATGTGAAACCGCAAACCAATCTGACTGCGGAACAACTGATGAAGTTCGCTTGGCAGATTGCTGATGGAATGTTTTATTTGTCTTCGAGAAAGGTTTGCGTCTCTTTTCACCTCATTGTATCCCCTGTACTCTGTTTAACTCTGTAAGTTCTTCCATGCTATTTGGCAAAAGCCCTTCAGATCCACGCAGCGAGACGCGCTACCCGAGTAACATTTGTTCTTGAATAGAAAGCTTTAACTCTCTTTCAGATAATCCATCGTGACTTGGCGGCCAGAAATGTTCTTGTTGGTGAAGGAGAGAAATGTAAGGTAACAGATTTTGGATGGCCAGGAATGTTCAGCAGGATGATATCTACACCAAACGAAGTCGGGTGAGAATTTCAAAGGAATTACAGCGGTCTCGCGTCCACAGAATATGCATCTCCATTTTTTCTTGGTTTCAATTTTATTACTTTTTTTCCCTAAAAAGGGTCGTCTTCCTGTTAAGTGGACTGCTTATGAAGCTTTGTTATTTGGAACATACACAACACAAAGTGATGTGTAAGTCTATAACACCTTTTAACATAACTTTTTCTTATGATAATAGTTTTCTTAAGTGTCCCAATTAGTTCACAATGGAACCAATTCAATGGAAACTTGTACCTCAATTTCAAATTTTTTGCACTGATTTCTGTAGCCAAGCTACATGATTTTTTTAAAAACTGGAAGTTTACTCCTTTTTACTTATAAAAAGAACAATTACAGTCGAACCTCTCCATAGCGGCCATCTTGGGGACAGAGGAAAGTGGCTGTTGTAGAGAGGTGGTCGTTATGGGAAGGTAGCGATGTATTGAGGCGGCTTTTTTTTTCGGGTTACAATATTTTTTGTTTAAAATTGCTTATTTTAGCATAATTAAATCAAAACGTATCAATAAATGAAAAACCTAACAGAAACAGACTTCCGATGCGTGCGGAACGGATCAAGATTGGCGACATTTTACAAAAAAAAAGCTGTGGTCTGTGTATACACCGTTCGTTAGTCATTGACTAGCTGGCCGCTGTAGAGAGGTTATTATAGCAGTTGGGACCGTTGTGGGGAAGTGGCCATATCATGATAACAGTGAAAGTATGGTCTGTCCACCGGGACCAAAAAGTGCCTTTAGCGGAGGTTCGTCCTATATTTAAAGATTAAAACACTTGTGATGTTTGTAATGCAACAGAGGACTTACCTTTACCTCGCAGCTTCTAGGCGATCAATATTTGTATCTGCTATAATGTCACGTAGTATCAACTAATTCATTTTTCTCTCAGTTGGAGCTATGGTGTCCTGTTGTACGAGATCCTCACTGTAGGTAAGTTGAATTACAACAAATACCTCAGTTAATGTTAGGGACGTAACGTTTTTACAACAGTCCCATAAGAGAAACATTTCTGATGTCCATTAACACTTCCCAGTGTCTGTTAATAGACCGAACAGGTTGTACGGTTCCTTCCGTCGATCAATAGTATGTCTCTATCGTACCACTTACCTCGGCACAATTTATTGTTAGAGCATTAGCGATCGGCAACACACCCTTTTCACGAACGTTGCCACCGGATTTTAGTTTGTTCAATCTGTTGGTCACCCGAAACGTAAAGGATTGATAGAAACGATGAAAAATCGAGCTCTGCTACAAGAGAGTTACCTTGTAATGTTCCTGAACGCATTTGTTATTTCAAGTATAATAATCGCAAAATTCTAATCTTGGCTTTAAAATGGATCAATGACAATTCTTGTGAGGGTGCGGAGGCCTCATGGTTAGTGCGCTCGACTCCGGCGGAAGAGCTCCGGGTTGGATCCCTGGCCAGGGACATTGTGTTGTGTTGCGGTTCCCCTCTCCAACCAGAGGTATAAATGGGTACCGGCGAATTTAATGCTGGGGGTAACCCTGCGATGGACTAGCATCCCATCCAAGGGGGAGTAGAAAAGCACGTAGTCGCTTCATGCTACTGAAACCAGGATAAGCTCCGGCTTAATGAGCCACTTGGCTCGTATGCAGACTTTACCAATAAAATTTCTTTCTGGAAACTCTTCGTGAGTTATAAAAGGGCCAAAAGGTGGTTGCAGACAAACTCCAGTGAACACTTTTGCTGCAAGGGAAGGTTTTTCTTGTGCTGTGCATAGTAATAGATCTCTCTATCTTATTCAGGTGGATCTCCATATCCAGGAATTCAGGCTCGTCAAATCGCCAGGAAACTTCAAGAAGGATTCAGAATGCCAAAACCTAAACATGTGGACAACAAACTGTAAATAAATATATCCGGTTACTCAATTTATTGGGGTGACCATATGGCTTCTCTCCCATCCTAGAATCAGCACTGCACTGAAAAAGGAGTCTCTTAAAACACACCTGTTTTAGAGAGCCGTTCTTAGCTAATTTTTTAATTGTTTTATTACTTTATCAGTGCATATCATAATCATTATTGTTTATTTTAACAAGACCTTGTGTTAGACATGCATGTTTTTAGGATTTTTAAGTAATAGTAAGAGTGCAAAATTAATTACATTTTTTTAAACATTGGACTGTCCACTAGGACCGAGCCAGTCGTGGCACATGATGAAAAATCAAAATTTTTCATATTCTTCCCAGAGTTAGCCTATGGTAAGCCTAGAAACGTGGTGTGATTTTTTTCTTGAAAAATTTTTTTAAACCCGCTAAAAAATTAAAAATCCGTTGCGGTCCCACATCTGGTCAAAAACACGCAAAATTCAGTGACTAATACCTTATCATAAACTTTGCTCTGTTTAATCCCCGTCAAA
>JAHPZR010000815.1:12500-14446 GCA_019787425.1 Platygyra sinensis | reverse complement strand
TGAGAGCATTGAGAATCTCGCGACAGCGACTATTTTGGCACATCCCTCATATTTTGCCTCAAGATACCCTTTGGTGAACTGTTTTCAAAAATCATAATTTTAAGTTCCAGCGTTTTTTTGTTTTCGAAAAAAATGCGGAAGTTTGAATATGCGGTTAAAGTGCGTTTTCCGCCCAATGAAATGCCCCAAATAACACAGAAAGACGAAGCGCTCGTTAAGTCTTGAAATTTAATCAATAACTGTTAAACTTTACTCAGGTATAGAATAGCTATTTCTCTTTAAGTCTAACGTAATAATTATGCCAAATGCTCCAATATTCTGAATTTTCAAGGCATCCTAAAAACGCGTGCGATGACCGCTTTACGGCAAGCAAAATATTGGCTAATTTTGAATGGGTAAAACCCTTCCTGGTACGTTGTTTTTTCGTAATTTGACTCTATGGTCTAAACGTTGTGTTCTTTAGCTGTTATCCTCCCAAATCTCAAGCTCAAACTCGACGCGCTTACGTCTCTACAAGACGAGGTTGTTTGTAGTGTACAGCTCACAGATGCCCAGATAATTTGAACACGAAATGGACGCTGAACTTCGCGGTTGATGAAAAATAAATATAAGCTCTTGTATTTTCTGCCTTGACCTAACAACTAGTTTATCCCAAGAGATAGGTACATCATTTAGATTTATGGAAGGCCCTGTGAGTGAAAAAATTAAAACAATGATAAAATTTTAAAACCAGTTGTCAACAGATAATCTGTCAATTACACATGGGAGTGAATACATAAACACTACTGGTTGCGAACGTTCCTGAACTGAGTTGCAACGAAAACAGCAGCATTATATCGTTATCAACGTATAATTTATGATTTTATAAGAGAATTTTCAGCAGGTCAACAGGTTTATTTCGCTTGTGACTCTTGTAGTTTTATGCTCAATAGTATAGCTAATGTATTAATTACGCCCGCTTGTCGCTAGCTCTTAAGTTTAGAACAAACTCAGCTCATTGTGCGGAGCTTACATTCAGATCCAAAGCAAGCACAATACGTACCAAGACCTCTAATCTACCCCAATGACACCGCATGTAGCCTCTGAAGCCTAATATTTCTTGAATCGAGTACCTTTACTATCAAGGATATTTGACACTTTCATATGACAGCGGTTTTGCTGTTGAAACGCGAGAGTAACGCAACACTCCTTTGAGTCACACACGTTGAGAAGTATCTGTTGTCAATGTGAAATGTCGAGCTAGCAGGCAAGTGAGCTTAGCATAATTCTCAAGTACTGGAAAATCGAATGCAACCCCGCTTATTTCTAGGTATCATAGTTATCTTAGTATTTTACAAGCAAAATACAAATTGTGGCCAAACTTTTTCCTGCACATTTTTCACACCTTGTTTTTGGCAGGAAGCGAGGGCAGGGGTAGTAGGCGTCATAAAAGACTGTTAACAAAGAGGAAGAGTAACCCTAATGACAGAGTTATCCTAACAGTAAGACTTCCCCAGCACTCGAAAGTTTGTTATTTTGTATCGGAGTGCTAATGAGGCAGCCACAACACACTAAGATGACACTCGAAAGTTTGTTATTTTGTATCGGAGTGCTTATGAGGCAGCCACAACACACTAAGATGACAAACCCTAGGTGAGCGTGAATGTTACCCTTGCACCTGGGTAAGATGTCCCTGTAAACACTCGGATAGGACAACTCAGCTACCTAAACAATTTAATCTCAATTCCATGAAACAAAATATGTTTTACACACTGACAATTAACAAGAAATAACCAAAAATGTTCTCAATGTGTTTGTTGCTACTCGAATAAGATTACATTTAGTTAAACATCTAAGGATAAAAATGAGCGAAAAAAGTTTAACACAACGTTTCGATGACTCCATGTCATCATTGTCAAGTGAAAAGAGAATAAAAAATTTCACAGCTTAAGGACGTTCACGCCCAT
>JAHPZR010000815.1:5000-10000 GCA_019787425.1 Platygyra sinensis | reverse complement strand
AATCTGTCTTCTCGTGTCCCAGCCATTTGCATTGCCATAAGCCTCTGCTAAAGCCTCGGGGTAGTCCTTTGACGGTTGCGACAGTTCTTCTGGACCAAGGGCCTTCTTCATGGCAGTAGACCAGACAATGGCCTGCCAAAGAGAACCTGCGTCTTTCAGGCTGATTGTGCGGAGGACTGAGGACACGATCTCTGCGGTTCTTTTGAGATATTGCTGCTTGGTTCTAACAGTGACTTGTTCCCACTCAAGCCTGCAGGGTTTTTCTATCGGAGCGATTCCGTCGGAGAGTAAATACTCATTCAACTTTTCTTGAGGCACTACCGACGTTGCCTTCACAGCTTGCGTTTCCTCGCTCATGCTGGCAACAATGCTATCTCTATCTGGACTGAGGAAAGTCTCATCATTGATAATTCTACCGCCAGACCCTCAGATGAAACATCGCTGTCCGAGGGATCCGTTTCCACCAATATCTCCTATAAATAAAAATATTTTCAATAGCAACTAAAAAGCGTATTTATTTTATTCTTTGTATGTTGTTGAATGTTGTGGAAGTGTGTGCAATGGTGTCGGGGTAGGTTTTAGGCTGGCATGATTAAATTAACAGCCTGCACAACATTAGTCAGATTCTTACCGTGGTTTGTTCTTGAGATGACTCGGCATATAGCATAGGTTTTTCATCGGGAGGCGCAGCCAAAGGTGCTTCCGCTGACTTCTGCTCAGGCAGTGACTTGGTTTCCAACAGCTGTTTACTCACGAACTCTTTAAACTGTTTGCTAATTGCTGAAAAAGTGACGCAATAAACCTTTCACTACTTGCTGGAACATATACTGCTCGAAGACAGTTAAAATAACTCGAAAAAGCTATTACGACATCAGAGTGACTTCAAGACCAAAGAAATAGCTGTTGTATTTTTCTCGCGCGATCCCTTGCCTTAATTCCCTTTGCGATTACACAGGCCAGTCTGTTTCACCACTACCCTCATGGTTCCGAAATAGGAACAGTTACTTGTATGTACGAGATCTTGCAAACATTTTAGGCTACATGCAGCTGATAAAAACAAAACAACTCACGCGATCCAACCGGAATGAGAATCTTGGTTTCCTCTAAAATAAATGCCGATTGGTGGCTATTTACTCGGTAGCTTCCTTTAGCATTTGCCGATATTGTGGGCGGCCATCTCTGCAGGGACTGTGCAGACAGATTTCCCTGTCCTCCAACGGATACCATAAACAGCCCTGTGGTGCGGACAAATATTAAGCAATTCATGCTCTTCCTCCACTTTAAACACGCCTGAAACATTGGCAGCTTTTAGCTGAACATCTCATCTATATCAGTGTGGGCACTTACGGTTCAAAAATAGTATGGCACCACTCACCAGCTCTCGCCAACAGCAACTTCATCTCTGTATCGATACCCTCATCCCCACTTAGTTTGAAGCTTGCTAAATGACTGCTGACATCTTTAGTGCAGTCTTTTAAACTAACACACTCAACGTGTCCTGGATAGTCGCTCGATTGCCCGCAAGTGCCTGGCCTACATGTACCTTGTAATGAAATGTAACTACAGAAAATGCCATAATTATGAAAAATACAAACACTTAGGAGCACAAAATGGCACTGCTAAGCCAACAGCGGGACTGGTCTTATATGTTCCAGGTTTTCCAGTTTATGTAACCCATAATTTTACCGCACCTGGTGTGTGCGTGACTTGGCAGTTGTGTTACTTCGTAAGTAAAGTGACCCGTATGGTGAAGATTTCAAACACATCTGGTTCTTACAACGGATGTATTAATGTTCGCTGAAAGTTGGAGCGATAGCAAGTCGATGGGAAAGCGGGTTTTGGTGCGTATTTTGTGTTTATTTTAGAAATATATTGATATGACTGTGCATGGTTTGCGTGGGATCAGGAATTTGTAGGTGAAAGGTGAAACTAGTCCAGTCGGAAAATCAGAAATAACAAATTAGTTTACACCATTGCAAGTAAACAAAGCGCTGTTAGACACAACGAGATGTTATATTTTACCAAATCTTCTTTGAAGAGATCTGAAATGCATTCATAAAGTTGTAAATGCATCCCTGAAAAGACGACCATTTCCGCAATGTTTAAGTCGCCATGTAATTTGAAAATGGTTTCCCACAACAACTTATCTTGAAACCTCGTGGTAATAATCACAAGATAAATATATATCTTAGGGTTTTATTTCGTAAGTTGCCCAGAAATAACGACAATCCACTCACTTAAATGTACAAAACAGCGAACACTGAGGTTTCGGTCTTTCTTTATTTTGAAATGTAGATAAATATGTGGAAAGATGTGCCGAATATTGTTTGTAGATTCCAGGTTTTTTCAAAGGGAACCAGTTCAAGTCCGACCTTGAGATTTGGCACGATAACAGTTAAAAGACAAATCTTTTTAGCTGTAAAGTTAGATTCTAAAATAATTAGATACCAGAGAGGGTTTTATGCAGTCAAAAATAGCCAAAATTTTGCCTCTCGTTAACCGGTCGGGGGAAGTGTTTGTTGAATGGCTTGAAAACTTAAAATAATAGAGCATTTGACATATTTTGTAACTTTAGCCGTAAAGAGGAATAGCTTATCTATATCTGAGGAAAATTTAACAGTAATTGATTGAATTTAAAGAGTTAACGAACGCTTTGTCTTTCCGTGTTATTTGGGGCATTCCATTTGGCTAAAAACGCACTTTAGACGCATTTTTGAACGTTCGAATTTTTTTCAAAAACAAAAAAGCGCTGGAACTTAAAATTATGATTTTTGAAAACAGTTCACCAAAGGGTATCTTGAGGCAAAATATGAGCGATGTGCCAAAATAGTCGCTGTCGCGAGATTCTCAATATTCTCAGGCAGGAGCTCTTAAGTACCTTGTAGCCTGCCTGGTGGTTGATAGGCATCATAAAGCCTTGATAACCCGTAAGTCACCAGCATGTTTTAAAGAAGCAAAACGTGTTCTGTAACTTCCAACGCAACTGATATCAGCGGCAAGTCAGTTATCAGCGTTCGAAGTCAGGTCGATCCAGGCAGCAAAGTCCAAGAGGAGTTCTTGCCCAAGAATAAAACTCTGTCGTGAGTTGTGGTCCATTTGCCAAGCGTTGCTAGCTTCAAAGTTTGGAAAATGAGAACTGCTTTTAGACTTTTTTAAATTTTACTTGCATCATCCTCCATGTTTACCCGCGCACGAGGTGTAACAGAACCTTCCCGGCATGCATTTTGATCACGTTCGGCAAGACAAGCCAAGACAAGACAAGACAAGACAAGACTCCGTAAATCACAATAATATTTAACTAATTACAGAGCGTGTTTTTTTCCTTTTTTATTCCAACATAATAATGGCCAACAAGAAGCGATCGATTGATTCAAAACATAGATCTGTGATCCAGGTTGTGTTGATTTTACTTCAAATCGGCATGATTTGTAGTGTTTTAAACTTCTGGGATCAGGGGCCATGCAGATGTAAGGAGAGAGACCTGTACGTTGCACAGAAGGGTTAATCTGTTAATCTGTCAGCCGTACATTTTTAAGCTTATACGTTGCAGGCAGTTAAAATGAAATAGAGATAGTTGCTGTGACGCTTTAAAGTGAAATCAACATTTTAACCTATTTAGGCCCGAAATCGACATTTTCGAGTTTACGTGCTGGGTGAAATGAACAGCTTGCTGGATTTGAAGTGAAATCAACATCCTTGCCGTCATGCCTTAACGCGAAATCGCGTAAAGTGAACTAGCTGTAAGTTGAGTGAAATTAACGTCTTTGCGGTCGCGTGATAACGTGAAATCACAATTTTAACGGTTTTAAAAACCTGAAATCAACATTTTTTAAGGTTACATCTTGATTGTTCTCCTTGGCCTAACACTGCACAAACCCTAACGCGTCCTGACCTTAACTCTAACGTTATCCGAAGCGCTAACCCTAACAATGAAGCACTAGTGCTAACCCTCGGATATAACCCTCACCCTTCAACGCTAACCCTAGTTTCAAGCGGTAACACTAAACGTTAACTCTAAGCCTAACCTTGTTCCGTAACCCTAGTTTCAAGCGGTAACCCTATTTCAAGCGGTAACTCTAGTTTCAAGTGGTAGCCCTAAGCGTTAACTGTAAGCCTAACCTTGTTCCGTAACCCTAGTTTCAAGCGGTAACCCTAGTTTTAAGCGGTAACCCTAGTTTCAAGCCGTAGCCCTAAGCGTTAACTCTAAGCCTAACCTTGTTCCGTAACCCTAGTTTCAAGCGGTAACCCTATTTCAAGCGGTAACCCTAGTTTCAAGCGGTAACCCTAGTTTTAAGCGGTAACCCTAGTTTCAAGCCGTAGCCCTAAGGGTTAACTCTAAGCCTAACCTTGTTCCGTAACCCTTCAACGCTAGCCCTAGTTTCCAGCGGTAACCCTAACCCTAAGTAAAACCCTAAGGGTTTAAGTCCTTGCGGTGGCGTGATAATGTGAAATCAAAATTTTAAGTCTCTGTAAATGACCTGATATCAACATTGTCTAGCTTGCGCATTGCGGGAAATTAACATCTGGCTGTAATTTGAGTGAACTGAACGTCTTTGCGGTCGCATGTTAACGTGAAATAAAAGTTTTAACGGTTTTAACCTGACATCAACACTTTTTGAGGTTACATGTTGCAAAAGATCAATATTTTGCTGGATTTTAAGTGAAATTACCGTCTTTGCGGTCACGTGCTGACGTGACAACAAATACAGGGTTTTTTGCATACGTAATATCTCGAAAACGAAACAAACTTCAGCAAAAAAACATGCAGAACATTGTCTAACGCACCTAAACAAAACTGCATGCGAAATTTGGAGCGTTTTTTGATAAATTTCATTTTTGAGTAAAAAACCTAACGCCCTTTTTCCACCGAAGCCTTCAATTGTAAGTAAATAAATGAGAAAATTAAAAAAAGATACGACCGTGAACTCTGTCAAGTTACTATCGCAGCCTGATCTCGCACCTACAATACGTGTGTGACATCGTGACATCACAAATTCTCG
>JAHPZR010000813.1:15000-58555 GCA_019787425.1 Platygyra sinensis | reverse complement strand
ACTGGACGAAAAAATGGATTTACCAGGGTAACAAAACTAAAGCAAAAGTGTAGCAAATACCACATTTGCACAAATTTGCTCAAATCTGCTCAGGAGCAAAGATTGATGTTGCACTAGATTTGCCACCCGTAGCAATGAAGGTAAATGCCACATTTACGCAGGATTTGCGCCTTTGCGCAAAGGTGATGTGTAACTGTAAATTTGGGTGGCATTTACATATGGCTCAAATGTGATAGAAATTTGTTTGTTTGAACTACCTTTACATATGACGCAAATAAAAGCACAAATTTGCTGTTTTGCTAGACGTTTACCCCTATTGTATAAGCATATAAACTTAGTACTTTGACGAGGTTAACGCAGTGTTGCAAATGTTAGCAAAGCATTAAAACTTAACAGTGTTTGCTTGGGTAGGAAAGGTTGTTCAAAATATGATTTATTGATCATGTTTGCACACGTAGGAAACTGCAGGCAAATGTAACAATTGACCTACATTGCTTTGTGTGCCAAATATGAACACACTTTAAGTATTCTAACACATTTGCTCATATAGCAAATGTTACCAAACCCTTTATTTTGAACAATCTTCTTGGGGGCGGCAAATGTGATCAAACTCTTAATATTGGCAAATTTTGCTTGCAGCGGCAAATATGGTCCAAATTTAATTCTTGAAGAAGTTTGCTTGGGGCGGCAAATGTGATCAAACTCTTAGTGTTGACCATGCCTGCTCGGACAGCAAATATAAGCGGTGTCAAAGTTCTGAACAAGCCTTTGCTTGGGGTAGCAAATGTGATCAAACTCTCAATATTGAGCAGGTTTAATTTGCTCAAATATAGCAAATATAATAGTCCAAGTTTTGACCAAGTTTGCTTCAGGGGGAAAAATGTGCTAAACTTTAAGTATTGAGCAAGCTTGCCCAGATGGAAAATCAATTTAAAAAGAAATTCCAAGTAAAGAGTCAAAGTCAAAGATAATTCAGCCGTTACATTCCTTTTATAATAATTTTTATTGTTATTAGTTGCTCATACTCTGTTCACTGATCATGAGAGAAAAACAAGAACAATTTACAAACCAAAAAACAGCTCTCTTCGAAATGTTTTTCGTTTTTGCTAAAGAATTCAATTCGGTCACAAGATTACAGTAAATCAGTAAATATTAGATAATATGATGTACTATATGAGTTAGTCTCTACTCTATTGTCAATCAGATGATAACTATAAAATAGCCCATCAGAGAAGTATAGAATTTTGAGCTGGGCTTTCTCAGAGTTGCCTCAAACCTATTTCAAAAAAGAAGCTTTTCGGTTTGGAGTACTCAGAAAAAGCCTTATTTAACCCTTTCACTACTAGACAAATTTCATCATGACAATATAAGTATTCACTCAAACTGTTTGTTTGAGGACGAAAACCTGTGGTGCTACTATTCAAGTGGACGTTTTGTTAGCAAACTTTTTGCTTACTATTATTTGCTGGTTATGATTTTACAGAATGAAATTTAAATTCTGAGGGGGGAGAGGGTGGAGGGAGGGAATTTCTCCTCTCTTAGGAATGCCAGGGTTAATTTTTTCTACCACTTCATGATCTGTTTTTAATATAACTGAGTCAATGGCATTTTAGGACCAACTAATTTAGATAGCTAGTAAAAGAAGCATTAAACAAAAAATAATAGCATTTCTTTGATTTGAACTCAGTTGTTTAGAACAAAGTGTAATCATTATGAAAATATATATCACTAAAAAGCAATTATTTATGCACTAATCAAGGTGAAAAAAGACACAAAAGCATATTCCATTACTTCTGAAAACAATATGAAAACCTCAAGAAATATTACTTAATTTGATGTGTGAATATTCTATATATCCTCTTTGAACACTCGAGTAATTGTTTATCAATATTGTTTATCAATTATGTCACATGTAAGCAAGATGAGCACCACTCTGTTTTGAGAATTATTTTTATCTACGAACACAAAACTCTTTATGTATATCAGAAAATATCAGTGACTTTTAGGGGATCCACCTTTCGCTAATGCACCAAACCACATTCTGAATGTCAGGAAAATGACTTACAGTATAGGTGACCCTGTACAGATGTACGAATCATGCACATTACTTTTCATAATTAAAAAATAATATTATTTCAATATATCAAAATCTTTTAGTTCCCTTACAAGTTTTCACAGCTGTAAGTATTCCAAAGCATATTTCAGCAGCACCCTTGTCATTGTAGTATTGTTGGACGGTTATAGATGTATATATTACATGTTTCATCTAGCCTAAAAATATACTGCTGCCTCTCAATGCTCTTTGTTACTAAAGCCATGTTTCAATTATTGTCTGCATTCTGGCCTCAAAAATTCCATACTGTAAATCAAGGTTTTTAAATTATTAATTAACCAGGTAGTCATGAGGTTCTGCACATAGACTTGTTTAAGTGTTGTTTTTCTGTCAGTTGCTGTAAAAGTTAAGGATAAGCTGTAAAGAGGCACCAGCAAAACTCAAACACCCCTTTTAAAGCAAATATAATCCTAAAAAGATAGAGTAATTCTTTAAAGCATCAATCAATCAGAGCTCCTGGTAAGATTCTTGACAAGTCTTCATCATCAGTATGGAATTTTAGGGGCTGCAATACAAACATCTCTTTTCTACAAAACAGCTCCACTAAAAGAACACAATGAAGGTTGGCTGTATTATAAGAACTACAGGTGGGTATAACTACAGTTGTAGTCTGTGAATGCTTTGGAAGTTCTTACCATGTCCTTATAACAAGGCAAATTGAGAAGCATCATCTGGTGCCTTTCGCTCTGAAGGGGGACCATCCCTCCTCTTTATCATCATCGACTTACTTCTTTGCGACAGCCTTTTTTTGTATTTACGATCAAGTCGAGAAAAAAGGCTGGTTAAATTTTCACTCCTCTACGTTTAAGGCCTCCTACAAAGGACTTTCCTTTTGGGTCCATCTTCATCACCAGAGCTTTGATACTCTTCACCATGTGTACTGTCCTCGGATACTGAATGTTCTGAAGACATGTAATCTACACTCATGAATTGTTCAAAATCCCTCTTTTCCTCATTGGAAATTGACGAGGACTGTGCAAGGGCCTTTACTCTTTTTAGCCGTTTCTGTAACAAACAGAAATATTACCACACACACTTGAGCACCCTTGAACTTTTATCAATAGCTTACCCAACCTGCAGGAAGTGTAGTTAATGATAATCGAGGCAGGAAAAAAACTGCTTGAAAATATGTGGGTTGGAAAAGGAAAGTTGAGTTAACTTAAGAATGAGAACGACGTTAAAAGAACAAAAGAGCTAAAGGAAGAAATTTGAGCATCAAATGAAAGACGAAAAAGACGCAACTATATTTTCTCTGTAAAAATATCATCTTTTTCTGTATTCTGTCTTTTTTTACTTCAAAGTAAGGTTAACAAAGATGTGTTAGACATGTTAAATTTAGCACTGATTTAAGAGTCTGTCCACGAGAGGACCAGGCAGACGTGACACATGCCATCTCACCGATTTCTCTCAAACTTTCACAGATGATTAAGGTCATTAAGTTATTCAAGAGCCCAAAGTAGTTTGGTCTCCCAGTCAATCCCTGGGGTATTAGGGCTTTCACATCAAATCCCAGGGATAAAACCCCGAAATTAGCTCCAAAATTCCACTTTCAACAAAGATTCCTCACAATAACAGAATCCAGTGAACTTTAATCGAATTTCATCTAGCAATTCTTTAAACCTTATGCAATGAAATGTCCCAAGTTGGAGTGATTTGAAATTATTCTCGCCAATATGGAGCATTTGAAAATTAACCATGTCACGCAACAATTTTAAGCAACTGAAAATTAGGCCTTTTAAATTGCAAATATCTCCAATGGGCAACCTTGCATGTCCACAAACATGTAATCACAGTAAAACCCTATCATATTGCTATGTTTCTGGCGAAAAAATTTTTTGGCCGCTGTGAAATATTCGTGATCACATTCCTCTGAAGTACGTGACGGTCCAAGTTATGTGACCATAAGCTGCTGTTTAAGGAGCCGATTCGAATCTTGTAATGGCGTCATTGTCCCCAATTTGCTTGTTTTTCAGCTCTAAAAACCTAAAGAGATGTTTATCTGCATAACTAAGGAGTTAAATCAATTATATAAATTATATGATATTGACACGATTTACTGACAGTTGTTAGTAAATCTAACAAAACCGATGCGTTTTATGTCGGAAGTTGACAGTTGAATGCAAAGTGTGTCTGGTATATTTTCGATGTATTTTGCCATATTTTATTACTTTCCACACTTATTGAATGCGTTTTCAAACTTTGAATGTACTCGAAGTAATTTCCTCACGGAGGAAAGAGCAGCCTTGCACTGAAATGTAGGTGTGTTTCCCGCGACGTCTAGGGAAAATCCTGTGTGAACAGCTTGTCGGTATAAAAACTCACAATAACATTCAGAGACTTGAAAATTGACTGAAATCATTTCTTCGACTATTTCTGAAGGCAAGTTTCCCCTGAAAATGTTCGGGGTCGATTGAATTAAAAATTTGCGAAATTAGATAAAATTGGAATTGGAAGTGGTCGTGACTACAAAGCGTGACTAATTTGTTTATTCACGGTTTTCACAAAAAGTGTCTGTGGCAAGGAAACTGATTTAAACTATATTCAACAACAGACGTAAAAAAACTATGAAGAGCTATTAAACTGATTTTCGATCATACGGACTAACATTCATTTGAAAACAATTATATTCATATAAACAAAACTTGACTATTGGGGCCATGTATTCAGTTTGCATAATATTACGACTAAAATTAAATTCCACAGCTTTTGCAGACAAAAAACAAGGAGTAATATCATGAGACCTCAGAAGTTTTTCAGACGAACGTAATTCGGACTAAAGGGGGTTTCGCGATCTTTCACGACACCACCTCAAAATGCGGGAAATGTGGAGTGTTTAGGGACCGGTCATATATTAGAGGGGGTACGTTGGTGCAAATGGGGTGGGGGTCATACCTTTTTGTGCACCCACCCAAAAATGGGGGGCTGTATAAAATTCTGCAACTATTTCTGCGAGGTCATGTATTTTTGTGCATTCCAATTTCCTTCCTACAGAAAAGAAACAACACTGAAGGAATCAACGAGTCCAATATTGTTTATTATCAAAATGATGGCATAAAAAACCAAAATAACCTGGTGTTTGGCATTCGTTTCAAGTTGGAAAAATGAACTTCATAAATTATTCAGTATAACTCAATATCACTGTCCTCCGATTCGCTGTTTGAAGAGCTGATAGAGGGCAATTACTTTTAATTGGTGCAGTGCACAATCATGATAACTTGTAAGCCGTCTTTCCAAACCAGCCTCCTATTTTGGAAAACACCGCTATTTTGCAAAACACCGCCCAAAAAGAAAAGAACTGGTTGATAAACTTTACCACAAATGGTTAACAATCAGTCTTAAACAACCACGTATATCAGAATTTTACATGCTGACTAAAATTCATAAAAAGACACAAGTTGACAGACCAATCGTTTCTGGTAGCAGTGGTCCAACAAAGCGTATTTCTAGTTTTGTAGACCCACTAGCTACTGCAATCTATTGCAATAAAACAAGAGTTCTATCTAAAAGACACTACCGACTTCAACTTTATTGAAAACACACAAATTCCAGACAATGCAGTCTTAGCTACACTTGGCGTTAGTTCTCTCTACACTAACATTCCTCAAGAAGAAGGAATTAACGTTTTTGCAGCTACTACGAAGATCACTATGAGCAGAAATTACCTATCCGGACAAGCGATTTACGGGAGCTAATGCGGCTCATACTTGAAGAAAACTCTTTTAAGTTCAATGAAAAACGCTTCGTAAAAACTAACGGCATTGCTATGGGAAATAAAATGGCGTGGTCGCTTTCTCCGTTGTTTCCATGGTGGACATGGAAAAACGACTGGTAGCGGCTAGCCCACTGAAACCCTTTGTTTGGAAGAGGTTTATCTTTTCTTTGTGAAAGATTCCAATGGAGGAAGTTTCCATTTTTGTTAACTTCGCTAACTCGTTCCACCCTACGATCAATTTTACTTGTGGAATGTCATCCGAACGCGCTGTTTTTACTCGATACAGACGTATTCATAGGACCTCGCCTTTCAACTCTTAGAATTCTCGATTCACAAACCCACTTCAAGCCCACTGAAACTTTTCAGTATACACACTTCTCATCCTGCCAACCATTCATTACGAAAAAGCGTTTTATCAAAGGAGAAGCATTACGTCTTTTAAGAACCAACTCAGTCAAGGAGACTTTTTTTAAGTACAAACGAGACTTTGGACAAAGTCTCTGTAACAGAGGCTATCCCACTGCGCTCGTCCATAAAATCCTGACTGAAGTTCAGTTCTCCGACAGAACAGAGGCTCTTCGTAACAAAACCAAGAAGGCGAAAGAAATTTTACCTTTTGTTACCACTAATAACCCGGCCACACCGAATCTTAAAAAGATGAAACACTGGCATATAATTCAACAGCAACCTAGACTTGCACATATCTTTAACCAGCCACGGATTATATCTTACGGGAAGAAAACTATCACTCAAGGACGTTTTAGTTCGCGCAAACTCCCCTCAATCACGCCTCGATCATAAAAAGTTGTAAACAAAGAAGCACTTTCAAAAGGTTTGTTTTCAAGTCAGAAGGAAATTTACATATGATCTATCTACGGCTAGCAACACGCTCAGCCTGCGCTCGCGCATCTCCTACCACCACTCAACTGAGCAAACAAAACTACATGTAGCTCCTTCGTTTTCAGTTCGAACCTTTCTGTTAATCATTTATAGCGAACGTAGCTGAGGACTCGTGGGCTTTATTTAAACGCAGGATCACAGTAATGACAATGCTGAGGAAAAGAAACACCTAATTATAAAACTGCATTCACATCTACAGGATACAGAGAAAAAATGTAAGAATGTTTCCTGAACACATTCTAAAGTTTAAATCAAGAAAACGTTCAAAAAAGCAAATAAGAGAAAGGCACAGAGGAGAAAGGCTGGATGAGATGAAGAGAATTTGGTTTAATCTCCAACTACTGTCTAATGGCGAGATTCCAATAAAGAAAGTCAATGTGGTTGCCCTAATATCTTTACTGAAGGGACACAAGTTTAGTGGTTCACAAGTTTGCCATCATTTTGATAATAAACAATATTGGACTTGTTGATTCCTTCAGCGTTGTTTCTTTTTTGTGGGAAGGAAATTGGAATGCACAAAAATGCATGACCTCTTGGAAATGGTTGCAGAATGTTATGCAGCAAAAAAAGGTATGACCCCACCCCATTTTAACCAAGCCACCCCCTCTAATAAATGACCGGTCCCTAAACACTCTAGGCTCGATTTCCGCTGCTCTCTCGTGGAGGAGCGCCGGCTCATTACCCGAACAGCGGCTGGTAATCGAGCCTATAAACACTCCACATCAGCGCCACTATTTAAGCTGCCTGCTAATTTCCGCATTTTAAGGTGGTGTCGTGAAAGATCGTGAGGCCCCGTTTAGTCCAAATTAAGTTCATCAGAAAAACTTCTGAGGTCTCATGTTATTCTCGTTGTTTTTTTGTCTGCAAAAGCTGTGGAATTTAATTTTATTCGTAATATTATGCAAACTGAATATGGCCCCAATTGTCACGTTTCATTTATATGAATGCAGTCGCTTTCAAATGTATTTTTAGTCCGTATGATCGAAAATCAGTTTAATAGCTCTTAAAAAAAGTTTTTTACGTCTGTGGTTGAATAAAGTTTAAATCAGTTTCCTTCCCACAGACATTTTTTTCTGAAAACCGTGAATAAACAAATTAGTCACGCTTTGTAGTCACGACCACTTCCAATTCCAATTTCATCTAAATTCGCAACTTTTTTTATTCAATTGACCCCGAACATTTTCAGGGGAAACTTACCTTCAGAAATAGTCGAAGAAATGATTTCAGTCTCTGAATGTACGTGTTTTTGTGAGTTTTTATACCGACAAGCTGTTTACACAGGATTTTCCCTAGACGTCGCGGGAAACACACCTACATTTCAGTGCAAGGCTGCTCTTTCCTCCGTGAGGAAATTACTTCGAGTGCATTCAAAGTTTGAAAATGCATTCAATAAGTGTGGAAAGTAACAAAATATGGCAAAATACATCGAAAATATACCAGACACACTTTGCATTCAACTGTCAACTTCCGACATAAAACGCATCGGTTTTGTTAGATTTACTAACAACTGTAAGTAAATCGTTTTAATATTATATAATTTATATAATTGATTTAACTCCTTAGCTATGCAGATAAACATCTCTTTAGGTTTTTAGAGCTGAAAAACAAGCAAATTGGGGACAATGACGCCATTACAAGATTCGAATCGGCTCCTTAAACAGCAGCTTATGGTCACATAACTTGGACCGTCACGTACTTCAGAGGAATGTGATCACGAATATTTCACAGCGGCCAAAAAATTTTTTCGCCAGAAACATAGCAATATGATAGGGTTTTACTGTGATTACATGTTTGTCGACATGCAAGGTTGCCCATTGGAGATATTTGCAATTTAAAAGGCCTAATTTTCAGTTGCTTAAAATTGTTGCGTGACATGGTTAATTTTCAAATGCTCCACATTGGCGAGAATAATTTAAAATCACTCCAACTTGGGACATTTCATTGCTTAAGGTTTAAAGAATTGCTAGATGAAATTCGATTAAAATTCACTGGATTCTGTTATTGTGAGGAATCTTTGTTGAAAGTGGAATTTTAGATTAAATTTCGGGGTTTTATCCCTGGGATTTGATGTGAAAGCCCTAATACCCCAGGGATTGACTGGGAGACCAAACTACTTTGGGCTCTTGAATAACTTAATGACCTTAATCATCTGTGAAAGTTTGAGAGAAATCGGTGAGATGGCATGTGTCACGTCTGCCTGGTCCTCTCGTGGACAGACTCTTAATGTCAATTGTGTCTGACTTTATGGAGAACAATAGTAATAATAAGCCACATTGGCTAAAGAGGTTCTGAGGGGCCACCAAAAAATTGACCCATACAAGTTGTACCCCAGACCCACCAGCATTTGACGTGTTAGCTTCTACAATTTGAAAAGAGTGATAAAACTTGAATCTGATTAGCCTCGATGTAATCTAAGATTATTCTATAAATATCACCTTTGTTGCCCTTAGGGTGTGGAAGTCCTTTGGGAATGGAGAACCTTCACATAACAGCAGCACAGATTTCAGCGTCTTCTCAGTTTGATGGAAATCTTCCCCCAGCTAACGAAAGATTACATTTCAAGGGTGGCTACGGAGCATGGGCCGCAGCTGCGAATGATCTCAATCAGTGGTTTCAAATCGATCTGCGTGTTGAGGCAAATGTCACTTTTGTGGCAACCCAAGGAAGGTTTGCGGACCCCAACCAACGAGTGACCCAGTACAAGCTACAATACAGCAAGAATGGAATATCGTTTCAGTTTTATAAGCAGACCGGAGAGATCTCAGACAAGGTGAGAAGTATTTATGTGAACTAGCCAAACAATTCAAGTAAAACAGAAAGGCAATCGACCAACCAATGTCGGACCACGGGTTGAGGTTGTGAGAGTCGAAACAGTAATAATTACAGACGTAATTCAGACAGATGTTCGGATGAAGGGACCACCAACAAGAGGTATTTCCGGCGGTGTGTTAGACAGAAGGCAAGAATCTGTCTTTGGTGCACTGAAATTTGGCTATATTTGTAGTGCTTTGATATAATGTGAATAACTAACTCTTGACAGTGGTATATACTTTTAGAGAATAAAATTGCAAGCCAGAATGTATTTTATGTAAATACCTATTCATTCACAAAGTAACAAGGGAAAACTTGTTTTGTTGCAGGATAATATAATCGTGGGATATTTTACTGATCAAATATACTTTCTCACTACATTATGTTATTATCCAGTTTCGCAGTAGAAGAAAATCTTGAGTAAAATTTGAGTTTATTCATATTCTATTGAGCACCATCATTTTCGGGATTCTCAGCTGTATTTATCGCCATATTACCTAATAATAATGATAATAATAATAATAATAATAATAATAATAATAATAATAATAATAACAACAACAACAACAACAACAGCAGCAACTTTATTATTGTGTAAAAGAAATGTGGCTGAAGGAAGAAGTCCCTCTACTATTGTGGGCCCCTAACCAATGACCCATGTTAACTTAGCTAAGAAACTACAAATCTATTAAAAATTTATACCGTAATACATATTAAAATATTCAAGTAAAATTTTATACATCAATTGTAAAAACTCCTGTAATTGATCAATCATTCTCGACATAGGTTGCAGCCTCGACAAACTTTGTTTATTTTGTTGTTCCTTTTGGACATCGAACTACGGTCGTTTACTTAAAGTGTTACTGAAACGAAATTTTTGTATCGGAGATTTTTGCATAATAATAAAGTATGAACCTTGTTTACAAACAGTTTCAACTTTTTTTTCTCTTGCGAATCGCGGAAAGTGCTTTTTAGCCGCTTGAAGTTGACTGCTTGAACCCGAAATTGGCGGCCATTTTGGCGCGGCCAAACCAGCCTCATGACGTCATGAGTTGTATACATCTTAGAACTCAGAGTAAACCCCGAGTGAGCATGGAGCGTGACCCGAACGTCAAAAGACCAAAGAAACAGTCACTGGGCAAGTACTGTGTAGCTGGTGGCCCTGGAAACGTGAGTTGTACCAATAACTCGAAAACAGAGGGCATATCAATGCATATGTTCCCGCGTGATGAAACAATTCGCGAGAAATGGGTTCGCTTCGTCCAAAGGCATAGGGCAAAATGGGAACCATCCCCCAGCATCTTCTTCATCGCTATATTGATCGGCTTCGCTTTCTTCCGAAGAAAAATCACCCAACATTTCCTCGTTATCCCACATAATTTCCCACCGTGTAACAACAAACAACCTAAGAGAAAAGAACCAAGATAGCGAATTGTATACAACTCGTGACGTCATCAGTCTTAATCATTTCGTTCCAGGCCCGGGCACCGTTTGGAGCAAAAATGCTGTTTTCAGCTTAAAAAATACCACTTTCCGGTTTCTTTTGGCAAAAACGAATTCGCTCACGATGATTAGCGTATTTCCAAGTACACTGAAAATAACGCCATAATCTCCGATACAAAAATTTCGTTTCAGTAACACTTTTACTTAAAATTCATACCTCGTTTACACCTTCCACAAAAGTGCAAAGAAATGTATGCATATCGCGATTAGCGCTATGGACATGGTGTCTTTAAATATATTTGGACTCGAGAACAAGTACAGATAATGATATGGCATAGGCGGGTTCAGAATTTGGGAGGGCCCAATCCACGAACTTGGGATTGTGCAATTGTTTTGTTAGTAACACTTATGTCGGAAGAAATTTATGACAACAACCTTGCTTTACATCTTAACTTAGTATCATCCTAAACTTTTACTCGAAAAAACCATTATATTACCCAGGTTGCCACAGTTTGACGGTGATTTGATGAATCATATGGTTGGCTCTTTAAAAGGAACGTGACCAGTGAACTCCTAGTAGTTCCAATAGTTGTTGTAATCAGTCAAGAGCAGAAGTAGAAAAGCGTTGTGACAACAGTACCAGAGAGACCATTGGAAATTAAAAGCAAAGTAACCAAACAAGAGGGTGCTGGAGTGAACCGCTAATTTCCCCAAAGTTTGTTCAAACAATACACTCGCTACAGAATTAGGTCATATTTCGCGATAAACAACTCCAACGCCGGCTAGCCCCAAAAAATGAGTAAATTAAATATGGTCCCCCGATTTTCTAGCATATAGAGCATAGGCAATGTGCGTTTTCTTTTTTTACTTCTCTTTAGGTGTTTGCTGGAAACAGTGATCAGGACACCGTGGTAAAAAACCCTTTGATTCATCCAATCGAAGCACGATACATTAGACTGATTCCTACAACATGGAACCGCCACATCTCCATGAGAATGGAACTCTACGGCTGTTTTGGTAATTAGCTAACAATGACTTATTCCTAAATTTCTGTAACCACCACAGGATACAAGTCCAAAAACATTCTGTGGCTGTGACTGTGGACTGTGGCCGCCACCCAGAATCCTTAAGTTAAGTTTTATGAGAGGCCAGAACAACTTTAACATTGTCTTCTCAGCTTGGAAGAAACAGCAGAGTTCGATGGTATTGCTTGCTGTTCTGATAACTGCTCGTAGCGGAGTGGGGAGGTGGGGGTAGCCTACGCATGGTGTAAATTCCACCCTGTTAACCAAATCAGACCATAGGGGGTAGTTAGAAAGTCTCCGTGCCAAGTGTGTGCATGTCTTTCTGAGAACTACGTTGCAGCTGCCAAGCGCTGAAATTTATCTGTGATTAATCTTGTGTTTCAAGACATCGTGCTCGGAACGTAATGTTTCTTTAACAACCGTGTTTTGATAGGCATCATTCAGTTTATGAATTTTCTTGTTTTTTTTTATATAATGAAGTTAACTTTCAATGAGTGTTATATTCATGTTTGACTTTCTAGAATTTGCTTTTGATTACTTTTGAGTGTCTGGCAAATTTCTGGCGTTTTGGAAAAATCAAGAATAGCACGAAAAGGAATCCAATATGGTGGTTGTTGGAAAACAAGGCGTCACTGTCCACGTTGTTTGCGTCAAAGGAAATAGTGTCGTACGCAATTAGTACATTCTTAGTTTTATTATCGCCCATAAATATTCCTCAACAAATTGGGGTAAAAATGCCCCCCCCCCCCCCCCCTTCCTGTTCGCAGAGAATACTCAGTTTCAATAGAAGCTAATAGACCTCATTATCGTTTAGTTAGATTACTATCATTTGCCATTTGTTTTACTGTTTAGAGTGTGTGGCTCCTTTAGGAATGGAAAACTTTAAAATAACGGCACCACAGATTTCAGCGTCCTCTCAGTTTGATGGAAATCATGCCCCACACTATGGAAGACTACATTACCCGGGTACATGGGCAGCGCGAGTGAATGATCTACATCAGTGGATTCAAATCGATTTTAGAGTTCAGGCCACTGTCACTTATGTAACAACCCATGGAAGATATGGTAGCTGCCAACTGGTGACCCAGTACAAGTTACAGTACAGCAACGATGGAAATTCCTTTCAGGTTTTTAAACAACAAGGAGTGAAAACAGATAAGGTTAGAATGTATCCCTTTCAAGGGAAAAATCGAAAATTAAAACACTAGCAATAACGCGGTTGGTTTCAGATCAGGAGCACCAAATATACCGACAGCTTCTTGAAACATTACAAAGACCTATTTACTTGATTTACATTCTAGACACAAAATTTCCTCACCCAAGTAGTTAACTGTTTAAGACAGAAAACTTCAATTTTATTCCTGATAAATTCGTAGCCTCACTTTGCTTTTTATTATCGTTTAAGTATCGAAAGCTCTCTGTTTTTAGTGCACACATAAACTCATAGCCGAGTTTTCAGATTCCTCTGGTTTGAAGAGCGTTTTAGAAAAGCTCCAATCTCGTGATGGATTAGTGTGGACACCAGTAAGCCATACGCTAAGCATAGTGTTATTTTCTTATAGATAGATAGATAGATAGATAGATAGATAGATAGATAGATAGATAGATAGATAGATAGATAGATAGATAGATAGATAGATAGATAGATACTTTATTATAAACACCTTGCAGCCATAGGCTGAATTACGGAATATTTACAAAAACCGATGAAAAAAAAGAAAGGTATAAAATATTTACAACTTTGTCTTTAAGAAAGAATTAATCAAGCTACGATGGCCTAAGAACAAGAGTTTATTCAGGATCAAATATCCGAACACATTTTCTCGCCAAATGGAGGCTATCCTGTTTGTTATTCATTCAAATAGTTTTCACAGGACGCGAGATTGATAATTGGTAAATATGAGTAACATTCTTCTGCATGAGACTAAAGCATAATACTACTCAAATATGTATATTGTTTTGCTTATTCGTGTTCCCGCAGTTGTTTATTGGAAACAGTGATGCTGACTCCCCGGTGAAACATCACTTAACTCCCCCAATGAAAACGCGATATTTTAGACTAGTTCCCAAAGCATGGAACCACCACATTTCCATGAGGATGGAACTCTACGGCTGTATTGGTGAGTGGCCCTGTAATCCAACCCTTAAACCCAATGTCATGTATTGATAAGACTAATCGAGCCATACCAAAGCAACATGGCGGTCCACTCCAAACACGTTTAATTACAGATATGCGCACGCATATATACGCACACATCTAATTTACATATTTCCATATTTGGCAAATGCCACAAGGAGACCATAACACCCAACAATAACTACTTTTTAATATCTGCATTTTCATCCAGTAAAAGGGCTTAAGAAGGCCGATTAATTAATAAATTGATTAACTAATTTGTTTTAAATAGCTAACATTAACAGCAACAATCCCCTTGCCGCTTCAGAAACGGGACACATTCACGGTGATTGTGCTGCCTCCCGTTCAGTGCCTATGATATGATCTAGATAGTTTTGGAAATAACAACACCTGTCAAGCGCAGAAAATAGTGGATAATGTAGATACGAAAAACAAGGCAAAAGAAAGAAAGGAGTATTAAGAAAAATTTGAATGCGAAATTTATTCAAAAAGAGGTGGAATTCAAGACACAAGAAAACGATAGGCGCCGACTGAAGTCGCCATTTACACATTCAATTTTTTTGACTGACATGAAATTTGTATTAAGTGATATTTTGTATTAAGCGATATAGAGCTTTTGTATATACCGCTATAGAAATAAAGTTATTATTATTATTATTATTATTATTATTATTATTATTATTATTATTATTATTATTATTATTATTATTATTATTATTATTATTAAATTTTCTTTGCAACTTTGTATACATAATAGAACAATCATTGAATTCGGTTTTTCTTGAGATCCATCCAGAACTACTAAGGTCTCGGTGGATAGTAATACTGGCTGATAACACACACCTAGCCCTCGATTAGTAATGGTAATAGGACTGAGTGGAGTCCAATTCGGTCTGTAATCATACAAGTGATAACAAATCGAACGACCGCTCAGCGGGAGTCCGATTTGTTTATCACGAGTATGATTACAGACCGAATTGGACTCCACTCAGTCCTATTACCATTACTAATCGAGGGCTAGGTGTGTGTTATCAGCCAGTATTACTATCCACCGAGACCTTAGTAGTTCTGGATGGATCTCAAGAAAAACCGAATTCAATGATTGTTCTATTATGTATACAAAGTTGCAAAGAAAATTTAATAATAATAATAATAATAATAATAATAATAATAATAATAATAATAATAATAATAATAATAATAATAATAATAATAATAATAACTTTATTTCTATAGCGGTATATACAAAAGCTCTATATCGCTTAATACAAAATATCACTTAATACAAATTTCATGTCAGTCAAAAAAATTGAATGTGTAAATGGCGACTTCAGTCGGCGCCTATCGTTTTCTTGTGTCTTGAATTCCACCTCTTTTTGAATAAATTTCGCATTCAAATTTTTCTTAATACTCCTTTCTTTCTTTTGCCTTGTTTTTCGTATCTACATTATCCACTATTTTCTGCGCTTGACAGGTGTTGTTATTTCCAAAACTATCTAGATCATATCATAGGCACTGAACGGGAGGCAGCACAATCACCGTGAATGTGTCCCGTTTCTGAAGCGGCAAGGGGATTGTTGCTGTTAATGTTAGCTATTTAAAACAAATTAGTTAATCAATTTATTAATTAATCGGCCTTCTTAAGCCCTTTTACTGGATGAAAATGCAGATATTAAAAAGTAGTTATTGTTGGGTGTTATGGTCTCCTTGTGGCATTTGCCAAATATGGAAATATGTAAATTAGATGTGTGCGTATATATGCGTGCGCATATCTGTAATTAAACGTGTTTGGAGTGGACCGCCATGTTGCTTTGGTATGGCTCGATTAGTCTTATCAATACATGACATTGGGTTTAAGGGTTGGATTACAGGGCCACTCACCAATACAGCCGTAGAGTTCCATCCTCATGGAAATGTGGTGGTTCCATGCTTTGGGAACTAGTCTAAAATATCGCGTTTTCATTGGGGGAGTTAAGTGATGTTTCACCGGGGAGTCAGCATCACTGTTTCCAATAAACAACTGCGGGAACACGAATAAGCAAAACAATATACATATTTGAGTAGTATTATGCTTTAGTCTCATGCAGAAGAATGTTACTCATATTTACCAATTATCAATCTCGCGTCCTGTGAAAACTATTTGAATGAATAACAAACAGGATAGCCTCCATTTGGCGAGAAAATGTGTTCGGATATTTGATCCTGAATAAACTCTTGTTCTTAGGCCATCGTAGCTTGATTAATTCTTTCTTAAAGACAAAGTTGTAAATATTTTATACCTTTCTTTTTTTTCATCGGTTTTTGTAAATATTCCGTAATTCAGCCTATGGCTGCAAGGTGTTTATAATAAAGTATCTATCTATCTATCTATCTATCTATCTATCTATCTATCTATCTATCTATCTATCTATCTATCTATCTATCTATCTATCTATCTATCTATAAGAAAATAACACTATGCTTAGCGTATGGCTTACTGGTGTCCACACTAATCCATCACGAGATTGGAGCTTTTCTAAAACGCTCTTCAAACCAGAGGAATCTGAAAACTCGGCTATGAGTTTATGTGTGCACTAAAAACAGAGAGCTTTCGATACTTAAACGATAATAAAAAGCAAAGTGAGGCTACGAATTTATCAGGAATAAAATTGAAGTTTTCTGTCTTAAACAGTTAACTACTTGGGTGAGGAAATTTTGTGTCTAGAATGTAAATCAAGTAAATAGGTCTTTGTAATGTTTCAAGAAGCTGTCGGTATATTTGGTGCTCCTGATCTGAAACCAACCGCGTTATTGCTAGTGTTTTAATTTTCGATTTTTCCCTTGAAAGGGATACATTCTAACCTTATCTGTTTTCACTCCTTGTTGTTTAAAAACCTGAAAGGAATTTCCATCGTTGCTGTACTGTAACTTGTACTGGGTCACCAGTTGGCAGCTACCATATCTTCCATGGGTTGTTACATAAGTGACAGTGGCCTGAACTCTAAAATCGATTTGAATCCACTGATGTAGATCATTCACTCGCGCTGCCCATGTACCCGGGTAATGTAGTCTTCCATAGTGTGGGGCATGATTTCCATCAAACTGAGAGGACGCTGAAATCTGTGGTGCCGTTATTTTAAAGTTTTCCATTCCTAAAGGAGCCACACACTCTAAACAGTAAAACAAATGGCAAATGATAGTAATCTAACTAAACGATAATGAGGTCTATTAGCTTCTATTGAAACTGAGTATTCTCTGCGAACAGGAAGGGGGGGGGGGGGGGGGCATTTTTACCCCAATTTGTTGAGGAATATTTATGGGCGATAATAAAACTAAGAATGTACTAATTGCGTACGACACTATTTCCTTTGACGCAAACAACGTGGGACAGTGACGCCTTGTTTTCCAACAACCACCATATTGGATTCCTTTTCGTGCTATTCTTGATTTTTCCAAAACGCCAGAAATTTGCCAGACACTCAAAAGTAATCAAAAGCAAATTCTAGAAAGTCAAACATGAATATAACACTCATTGAAAGTTAACTTCATTATATAAAAAAAAACAAGAAAATTCATAAACTGAATGATGCCTATCAAAACACGGTTGTTAAAGAAACATTACGTTCCGAGCACGATGTCTTGAAACACAAGATTAATCACAGATAAATTTCAGCGCTTGGCAGCTGCAACGTAGTTCTCAGAAAGACATGCACACACTTGGCACGGAGACTTTCTAACTACCCCCTATGGTCTGATTTGGTTAACAGGGTGGAATTTACACCATGCGTAGGCTACCCCCACCTCCCCACTCCGCTACGAGCAGTTATCAGAACAGCAAGCAATACCATCGAACTCTGCTGTTTCTTCCAAGCTGAGAAGACAATGTTAAAGTTGTTCTGGCCTCTCATAAAACTTAACTTAAGGATTCTGGGTGGCGGCCACAGTCCACAGTCACAGCCACAGAATGTTTTTGGACTTGTATCCTGTGGTGGTTACAGAAATTTAGGAATAAGTCATTGTTAGCTAATTACCAAAACAGCCGTAGAGTTCCATTCTCATGGAGATGTGGCGGTTCCATGTTGTAGGAATCAGTCTAATGTATCGTGCTTCGATTGGATGAATCAAAGGGTTTTTTACCACGGTGTCCTGATCACTGTTTCCAGCAAACACCTAAAGAGAAGTAAAAAAAGAAAACGCACATTGCCTATGCTCTATATGCTAGAAAATCGGGGGACCATATTTAATTTACTCATTTTTTGGGGCTAGCCGGCGTTGGAGTTGTTTATCGCGAAATATGACCTAATTCTGTAGCGAGTGTATTGTTTGAACAAACTTTGGGGAAATTAGCGGTTCACTCCAGCACCCTCTTGTTTGGTTACTTTGCTTTTAATTTCCAATGGTCTCTCTGGTACTGTTGTCACAACGCTTTTCTACTTCTGCTCTTGACTGATTACAACAACTATTGGAACTACTAGGAGTTCACTGGTCACGTTCCTTTTAAAGAGCCAACCATATGATTCATCAAATCACCGTCAAACTGTGGCAACCTGGGTAATATAATGGTTTTTTCGAGTAAAAGTTTAGGATGATACTAAGTTAAGATGTAAAGCAAGGTTGTTGTCATAAATTTCTTCCGACATAAGTGTTACTAACAAAACAATTGCACAATCCCAAGTTCGTGGATTGGGCCCTCCCAAATTCTGAACCCGCCTATGCCATATCATTATCTGTACTTGTTCTCGAGTCCAAATATATTTAAAGACACCATGTCCATAGCGCTAATCGCGATATGCATACATTTCTTTGCACTTTTGTGGAAGGTGTAAACGAGGTATGAATTTTAAGTAAAAGTGTTACTGAAACGAAATTTTTGTATCGGAGATTATGGCGTTATTTTCAGTGTACTTGGAAATACGCTAATCATCGTGAGCGAATTCGTTTTTGCCAAAAGAAACCGGAAAGTGGTATTTTTTAAGCTGAAAACAGCATTTTTGCTCCAAACGGTGCCCGGGCCTGGAACGAAATGATTAAGACTGATGACGTCACGAGTTGTATACAATTCGCTATCTTGGTTCTTTTCTCTTAGGTTGTTTGTTGTTACACGGTGGGAAATTATGTGGGATAACGAGGAAATGTTGGGTGATTTTTCTTCGGAAGAAAGCGAAGCCGATCAATATAGCGATGAAGAAGATGCTGGGGGATGGTTCCCATTTTGCCCTATGCCTTTGGACGAAGCGAACCCATTTCTCGCGAATTGTTTCATCACGCGGGAACATATGCATTGATATGCCCTCTGTTTTCGAGTTATTGGTACAACTCACGTTTCCAGGGCCACCAGCTACACAGTACTTGCCCAGTGACTGTTTCTTTGGTCTTTTGACGTTCGGGTCACGCTCCATGCTCACTCGGGGTTTACTCTGAGTTCTAAGATGTATACAACTCATGACGTCATGAGGCTGGTTTGGCCGCGCCAAAATGGCCGCCAATTTCGGGTTCAAGCAGTCAACTTCAAGCGGCTAAAAAGCACTTTCCGCGATTCGCAAGAGAAAAAAAAGTTGAAACTGTTTGTAAACAAGGTTCATACTTTATTATTATGCAAAAATCTCCGATACAAAAATTTCGTTTCAGTAACACTTTAAGTAAACGACCGTAGTTCGATGTCCAAAAGGAACAACAAAATAAACAAAGTTTGTCGAGGCTGCAACCTATGTCGAGAATGATTGATCAATTACAGGAGTTTTTACAATTGATGTATAAAATTTTACTTGAATATTTTAATATGTATTACGGTATAAATTTTTAATAGATTTGTAGTTTCTTAGCTAAGTTAACATGGGTCATTGGTTAGGGGCCCACAATAGTAGAGGGACTTCTTCCTTCAGCCACATTTCTTTTACACAATAATAAAGTTGCTGCTGTTGTTGTTGTTGTTGTTGTTATTATTATTATTATTATTATTATTATTATTATTATTATTATTATCATTATTATTAGGTAATATGGCGATAAATACAGCTGAGAATCCCGAAAATGATGGTGCTCAATAGAATATGAATAAACTCAAATTTTACTCAAGATTTTCTTCTACTGCGAAACTGGATAATAACATAATGTAGTGAGAAAGTATATTTGATCAGTAAAATATCCCACGATTATATTATCCTGCAACAAAACAAGTTTTCCCTTGTTACTTTGTGAATGAATAGGTATTTACATAAAATACATTCTGGCTTGCAATTTTATTCTCTAAAAGTATATACCACTGTCAAGAGTTAGTTATTCACATTATATCAAAGCACTACAAATATAGCCAAATTTCAGTGCACCAAAGACAGATTCTTGCCTTCTGTCTAACACACCGCCGGAAATACCTCTTGTTGGTGGTCCCTTCATCCGAACATCTGTCTGAATTACGTCTGTAATTATTACTGTTTCGACTCTCACAACCTCAACCCGTGGTCCGACATTGGTTGGTCGATTGCCTTTCTGTTTTACTTGAATTGTTTGGCTAGTTCACATAAATACTTCTCACCTTGTCTGAGATCTCTCCGGTCTGCTTATAAAACTGAAACGATATTCCATTCTTGCTGTATTGTAGCTTGTACTGGGTCACTCGTTGGTTGGGGTCCGCAAACCTTCCTTGGGTTGCCACAAAAGTGACATTTGCCTCAACACGCAGATCGATTTGAAACCACTGATTGAGATCATTCGCAGCTGCGGCCCATGCTCCGTAGCCACCCTTGAAATGTAATCTTTCGTTAGCTGGGGGAAGATTTCCATCAAACTGAGAAGACGCTGAAATCTGTGCTGCTGTTATGTGAAGGTTCTCCATTCCCAAAGGACTTCCACACCCTAAGGGCAACAAAGGTGATATTTATAGAATAATCTTAGATTACATCGAGGCTAATCAGATTCAAGTTTTATCACTCTTTTCAAATTGTAGAAGCTAACACGTCAAATGCTGGTGGGTCTGGGGTACAACTTGTATGGGTCAATTTTTTGGTGGCCCCTCAGAACCTCTTTAGCCAATGTGGCTTATTATTACTATTGTTCTCCATAAAGTCAGACACAATTGACATTAAGAGTCTGTCCACGAGAGGACCAGGCAGACGTGACACATGCCATCTCACCGATTTCTCTCAAACTTTCACAGATGATTAAGGTCATTAAGTTATTCAAGAGCCCAAAGTAGTTTGGTCTCCCAGTCAATCCCTGGGGTATTAGGGCTTTCACATCAAATCCCAGGGATAAAACCCCGAAATTTAATCTAAAATTCCACTTTCAACAAAGATTCCTCACAATAACAGAATCCAGTGAATTTTAATCGAATTTCATCTAGCAATTCTTTAAACCTTAAGCAATGAAATGTCCCAAGTTGGAGTGATTTTAAATTATTCTCGCCAATGTGGAGCATTTGAAAATTAACCATGTCACGCAACAATTTTAAGCAACTGAAAATTAGGCCTTTTAAATTGCAAATATCTCCAATGGGCAACCTTGCATGTCGACAAACATGTAATCACAGTAAAACCCTATCATATTGCTATGTTTCTGGCGAAAAAATTTTTTGGCCGCTGTGAAATATTCGTGATCACATTCCTCTGAAGTACGTGACGGTCCAAGTTATGTGACCATAAGCTGCTGTTTAAGGAGCCGATTCGAATCTTGTAATGGCGTCATTGTCCCCAATTTGCTTGTTTTTCAGCTCTAAAAACCTAAAGAGATGTTTATCTGCATAGCTAAGGAGTTAAATCAATTATATAAATTATATAATATTAAAACGATTTACTTACAGTTGTTAGTAAATCTAACAAAACCGATGCGTTTTATGTCGGAAGTTGACAGTTGAATGCAAAGTGTGTCTGGTATATTTTCGATGTATTTTGCCATATTTTGTTACTTTCCACACTTATTGAATGCATTTTCAAACTTTGAATGCACTCGAAGTAATTTCCTCACGGAGGAAAGAGCAGCCTTGCACTGAAATGTAGGTGTGTTTCCCGCGACGTCTAGGGAAAATCCTGTGTAAACAGCTTGTCGGTATAAAAACTCACAAAAACACGTACATTCAGAGACTGAAATCATTTCTTCGACTATTTCTGAAGGTAAGTTTCCCCTGAAAATGTTCGGGGTCAATTGAATAAAAAAAGTTGCGAATTTAGATGAAATTGGAATTGGAAGTGGTCGTGACTACAAAGCGTGACTAATTTGTTTATTCACGGTTTTCAGAAAAAAATGTCTGTGGGAAGGAAACTGATTTAAACTTTATTCAACCACAGACGTAAAAAACTTTTTTTAAGAGCTATTAAACTGATTTTCGATCATACGGACTAAAAATACATTTGAAAGCGACTGCATTCATATAAATGAAACGTGACAATTGGGGCCATATTCAGTTTGCATAATATTACGAATAAAATTAAATTCCACAGCTTTTGCAGACAAAAAAACAACGAGAATAACATGAGACCTCAGAAGTTTTTCTGATGAACTTAATTTGGACTAAACGGGGCCTCACGATCTTTCACGACACCACCTTAAAATGCGGAAATTAGCAGGCAGCTTAAATAGTGGCGCTGATGTGGAGTGTTTATAGGCTCGATTACCAGCCGCTGTTCGGGTAATGAGCCGGCGCTCCTCCACGAGAGAGCAGCGGAAATCGAGCCTAGAGTGTTTAGGGACCGGTCATTTATTAGAGGGGGTGGCTTGGTTAAAATGGGGTGGGGTCATACCTTTTTTTGCTGCATAACATTCTGCAACCATTTCCAAGAGGTCATGCATTTTTGTGCATTCCAATTTCCTTCCCACAAAAAAGAAACAACGCTGAAGGAATCAACAAGTCCAATATTGTTTATTATCAAAATGATGGCAAACTTGTGAACCACTAAACTTGTGTCCCTTCAGTAAAGATATTAGGGCAACCACATTGACTTTCTTTATTGGAATCTCGCCATTAGACAGTAGTTGGAGATTAAACCAAATTCTCTTCATCTCATCCAGCCTTTCTCCTCTGTGCCTTTCTCTTATTTGCTTTTTTGAACGTTTTCTTGATTTAAACTTTAGAATGTGTTCAGGAAACATTCTTACATTTTTTCTCTGTATCCTGTAGATGTGAATGCAGTTTTATAATTAGGTGTTTCTTTTCCTCAGCATTGTCATTACTGTGATCCTGCGTTTAAATAAAGCCCACGAGTCCTCAGCTACGTTCGCTATAAATGATTAACAGAAAGGTTCGAACTGAAAACGAAGGAGCTACATGTAGTTTTGTTTGCTCAGTTGAGTGGTGGTAGGAGATGCGCG
Source organism: Platygyra sinensis (assembly GCA_019787425.1). Taxonomy (NCBI): domain Eukaryota; kingdom Metazoa; phylum Cnidaria; class Anthozoa; order Scleractinia; family Merulinidae; genus Platygyra; species Platygyra sinensis. The sequence goes on along the minus strand of JAHPZR010000813.1, from coordinate 35,135 downwards.
AGCGCAGGCTGAGCGTGTTGCTAGCCGTAGATAGATCATATGTAAATTTCCTTCTGACTTGAAAACAAACCTTTTGAAAGTGCTTCTTTGTTTACAACTTTTTATGATCGAGGCGTGATTGAGGGGAGTTTGCGCGAACTAAAACGTCCTTGAGTGATAGTTTTCTTCCCGTAAGATATAATCCGTGGCTGGTTAAAGATATGTGCAAGTCTAGGTTGCTGTTGAATTATATGCCAGTGTTTCATCTTTTTAAGATTCGGTGTGGCCGGGTTATTAGTGGTAACAAAAGGTAAAATTTCTTTCGCCTTCTTGGTTTTGTTACGAAGAGCCTCTGTTCTGTCGGAGAACTGAACTTCAGTCAGGATTTTATGGACGAGCGCAGTGGGATAGCCTCTGTTACAGAGACTTTGTCCAAAGTCTCGTTTGTACTTAAAAAAAGTCTCCTTGACTGAGTTGGTTCTTAAAAGACGTAATGCTTCTCCTTTGATAAAACGCTTTTTCGTAATGAATGGTTGGCAGGATGAGAAGTGTGTATACTGAAAAGTTTCAGTGGGCTTGAAGTGGGTTTGTGAATCGAGAATTCTAAGAGTTGAAAGGCGAGGTCCTATGAATACGTCTGTATCGAGTAAAAACAGCGCGTTCGGATGACATTCCACAAGTAAAATTGATCGTAGGGTGGAACGAGTTAGCGAAGTTAACAAAAATGGAAACTTCCTCCATTGGAATCTTTCACAAAGAAAAGATAAACCTCTTCCAAACAAAGGGTTTCAGTGGGCTAGCCGCTACCAGTCGTTTTTCCATGTCCACCATGGAAACAACGGAGAAAGCGACCACGCCATTTTATTTCCCATAGCAATGCCGTTAGTTTTTACGAAGCGTTTTTCATTGAACTTAAAAGAGTTTTCTTCAAGTATGAGCCGCATTAGCTCCCGTAAATCGCTTGTCCGGATAGGTAATTTCTGCTCATAGTGATCTTCGTAGTAGCTGCAAAAACGTTAATTCCTTCTTCTTGAGGAATGTTAGTGTAGAGAGAACTAACGCCAAGTGTAGCTAAGACTGCATTGTCTGGAATTTGTGTGTTTTCAATAAAGTTGAAGTCGGTAGTGTCTTTTAGATAGAACTCTTGTTTTATTGCAATAGATTGCAGTAGCTAGTGGGTCTACAAAACTAGAAATACGCTTTGTTGGACCACTGCTACCAGAAACGATTGGTCTGTCAACTTGTGTCTTTTTATGAATTTTAGTCAGCATGTAAAATTCTGATATACGTGGTTGTTTAAGACTGATTGTTAACCATTTGTGGTAAAGTTTATCAACCAGTTCTTTTCTTTTTGGGCGGTGTTTTGCAAAATAGCGGTGTTTTCCAAAATAGGAGGCTGGTTTGGAAAGACGGCTTACAAGTTATCATGATTGTGCACTGCACCAATTAAAAGTAATTGCCCTCTATCAGCTCTTCAAACAGCGAATCGGAGGACAGTGATATTGAGTTATACTGAATAATTTATGAAGTTCATTTTTCCAACTTGAAACGAATGCCAAACACCAGGTTATTTTGGTTTTTTATGCCATCATTTTGATAATAAACAATATTGGACTCGTTGATTCCTTCAGTGTTGTTTCTTTTCTGTAGGAAGGAAATTGGAATGCACAAAAATACATGACCTCGCAGAAATAGTTGCAGAATTTTATACAGCCCCCCATTTTTGGGTGGGTGCACAAAAAGGTATGACCCCCACCCCATTTGCACCAACGTACCCCCTCTAATATATGACCGGTCCCTAAACACTCCACATTTCCCGCATTTTGAGGTGGTGTCGTGAAAGATCGCGAAACCCCCTTTAGTCCGAATTACGTTCGTCTGAAAAACTTCTGAGGTCTCATGATATTACTCCTTGTTTTTTGTCTGCAAAAGCTGTGGAATTTAATTTTAGTCGTAATATTATGCAAACTGAATACATGGCCCCAATAGTCAAGTTTTGTTTATATGAATATAATTGTTTTCAAATGAATGTTAGTCCGTATGATCGAAAATCAGTTTAATAGCTCTTCATAGTTTTTTTACGTCTGTTGTTGAATATAGTTTAAATCAGTTTCCTTGCCACAGACACTTTTTGTGAAAACCGTGAATAAACAAATTAGTCACGCTTTGTAGTCACGACCACTTCCAATTCCAATTTTATCTAATTTCGCAAATTTTTAATTCAATCGACCCCGAACATTTTCAGGGGAAACTTGCCTTCAGAAATAGTCGAAGAAATGATTTCAGTCAATTTTCAAGTCTCTGAATGTTATTGTGAGTTTTTATACCGACAAGCTGTTCACACAGGATTTTCCCTAGACGTCGCGGGAAACACACCTACATTTCAGTGCAAGGCTGCTCTTTCCTCCGTGAGGAAATTACTTCGAGTACATTCAAAGTTTGAAAACGCATTCAATAAGTGTGGAAAGTAATAAAATATGGCAAAATACATCGAAAATATACCAGACACACTTTGCATTCAACTGTCAACTTCCGACATAAAACGCATCGGTTTTGTTAGATTTACTAACAACTGTCAGTAAATCGTGTCAATATCATATAATTTATATAATTGATTTAACTCCTTAGTTATGCAGATAAACATCTCTTTAGGTTTTTAGAGCTGAAAAACAAGCAAATTGGGGACAATGACGCCATTACAAGATTCGAATCGGCTCCTTAAACAGCAGCTTATGGTCACATAACTTGGACCGTCACGTACTTCAGAGGAATGTGATCACGAATATTTCACAGCGGCCAAAAAATTTTTTCGCCAGAAACATAGCAATATGATAGGGTTTTACTGTGATTACATGTTTGTGGACATGCAAGGTTGCCCATTGGAGATATTTGCAATTTAAAAGGCCTAATTTTCAGTTGCTTAAAATTGTTGCGTGACATGGTTAATTTTCAAATGCTCCATATTGGCGAGAATAATTTCAAATCACTCCAACTTGGGACATTTCATTGCATAAGGTTTAAAGAATTGCTAGATGAAATTCGATTAAAGTTCACTGGATTCTGTTATTGTGAGGAATCTTTGTTGAAAGTGGAATTTTGGAGCTAATTTCGGGGTTTTATCCCTGGGATTTGATGTGAAAGCCCTAATACCCCAGGGATTGACTGGGAGACCAAACTACTTTGGGCTCTTGAATAACTTAATGACCTTAATCATCTGTGAAAGTTTGAGAGAAATCGGTGAGATGGCATGTGTCACGTCTGCCTGGTCCTCTCGTGGACAGACTCTTAAATCAGTGCTAAATTTAACATGTCTAACACATCTTTGTTAACCTTACTTTGAAGTAAAAAAAGACAGAATACAGAAAAAGATGATATTTTTACAGAGAAAATATAGTTGCGTCTTTTTCGTCTTTCATTTGATGCTCAAATTTCTTCCTTTAGCTCTTTTGTTCTTTTAACGTCGTTCTCATTCTTAAGTTAACTCAACTTTCCTTTTCCAACCCACATATTTTCAAGCAGTTTTTTTCCTGCCTCGATTATCATTAACTACACTTCCTGCAGGTTGGGTAAGCTATTGATAAAAGTTCAAGGGTGCTCAAGTGTGTGTGGTAATATTTCTGTTTGTTACAGAAACGGCTAAAAAGAGTAAAGGCCCTTGCACAGTCCTCGTCAATTTCCAATGAGGAAAAGAGGGATTTTGAACAATTCATGAGTGTAGATTACATGTCTTCAGAACATTCAGTATCCGAGGACAGTACACATGGTGAAGAGTATCAAAGCTCTGGTGATGAAGATGGACCCAAAAGGAAAGTCCTTTGTAGGAGGCCTTAAACGTAGAGGAGTGAAAATTTAACCAGCCTTTTTTCTCGACTTGATCGTAAATACAAAAAAAGGCTGTCGCAAAGAAGTAAGTCGATGATGATAAAGAGGAGGGATGGTCCCCCTTCAGAGCGAAAGGCACCAGATGATGCTTCTCAATTTGCCTTGTTATAAGGACATGGTAAGAACTTCCAAAGCATTCACAGACTACAACTGTAGTTATACCCACCTGTAGTTCTTATAATACAGCCAACCTTCATTGTGTTCTTTTAGTGGAGCTGTTTTGTAGAAAAGAGATGTTTGTATTGCAGCCCCTAAAATTCCATACTGATGATGAAGACTTGTCAAGAATCTTACCAGGAGCTCTGATTGATTGATGCTTTAAAGAATTACTCTATCTTTTTAGGATTATATTTGCTTTAAAAGGGGTGTTTGAGTTTTGCTGGTGCCTCTTTACAGCTTATCCTTAACTTTTACAGCAACTGACAGAAAAACAACACTTAAACAAGTCTATGTGCAGAACCTCATGACTACCTGGTTAATTAATAATTTAAAAACCTTGATTTACAGTATGGAATTTTTGAGGCCAGAATGCAGACAATAATTGAAACATGGCTTTAGTAACAAAGAGCATTGAGAGGCAGCAGTATATTTTTAGGCTAGATGAAACATGTAATATATACATCTATAACCGTCCAACAATACTACAATGACAAGGGTGCTGCTGAAATATGCTTTGGAATACTTACAGCTGTGAAAACTTGTAAGGGAACTAAAAGATTTTGATATATTGAAATAATATTATTTTTTAATTATGAAAAGTAATGTGCATGATTCGTACATCTGTACAGGGTCACCTATACTGTAAGTCATTTTCCTGACATTCAGAATGTGGTTTGGTGCATTAGCGAAAGGTGGATCCCCTAAAAGTCACTGATATTTTCTGATATACATAAAGAGTTTTGTGTTCGTAGATAAAAATAATTCTCAAAACAGAGTGGTGCTCATCTTGCTTACATGTGACATAATTGATAAACAATATTGATAAACAATTACTCGAGTGTTCAAAGAGGATATATAGAATATTCACACATCAAATTAAGTAATATTTCTTGAGGTTTTCATATTGTTTTCAGAAGTAATGGAATATGCTTTTGTGTCTTTTTTCACCTTGATTAGTGCATAAATAATTGCTTTTTAGTGATATATATTTTCATAATGATTACACTTTGTTCTAAACAACTGAGTTCAAATCAAAGAAATGCTATTATTTTTTGTTTAATGCTTCTTTTACTAGCTATCTAAATTAGTTGGTCCTAAAATGCCATTGACTCAGTTATATTAAAAACAGATCATGAAGTGGTAGAAAAAATTAACCCTGGCATTCCTAAGAGAGGAGAAATTCCCTCCCTCCACCCTCTCCCCCCTCAGAATTTAAATTTCATTCTGTAAAATCATAACCAGCAAATAATAGTAAGCAAAAAGTTTGCTAACAAAACGTCCACTTGAATAGTAGCACCACAGGTTTTCGTCCTCAAACAAACAGTTTGAGTGAATACTTATATTGTCATGATGAAATTTGTCTAGTAGTGAAAGGGTTAAATAAGGCTTTTTCTGAGTACTCCAAACCGAAAAGCTTCTTTTTTGAAATAGGTTTGAGGCAACTCTGAGAAAGCCCAGCTCAAAATTCTATACTTCTCTGATGGGCTATTTTATAGTTATCATCTGATTGACAATAGAGTAGAGACTAACTCATATAGTACATCATATTATCTAATATTTACTGATTTACTGTAATCTTGTGACCGAATTGAATTCTTTAGCAAAAACGAAAAACATTTCGAAGAGAGCTGTTTTTTGGTTTGTAAATTGTTCTTGTTTTTCTCTCATGATCAGTGAACAGAGTATGAGCAACTAATAACAATAAAAATTATTATAAAAGGAATGTAACGGCTGAATTATCTTTGACTTTGACTCTTTACTTGGAATTTCTTTTTAAATTGATTTTCCATCTGGGCAAGCTTGCTCAATACTTAAAGTTTAGCACATTTTTCCCCCTGAAGCAAACTTGGTCAAAACTTGGACTATTATATTTGCTATATTTGAGCAAATTAAACCTGCTCAATATTGAGAGTTTGATCACATTTGCTACCCCAAGCAAAGGCTTGTTCAGAACTTTGACACCGCTTATATTTGCTGTCCGAGCAGGCATGGTCAACACTAAGAGTTTGATCACATTTGCCGCCCCAAGCAAACTTCTTCAAGAATTAAATTTGGACCATATTTGCCGCTGCAAGCAAAATTTGCCAATATTAAGAGTTTGATCACATTTGCCGCCCCCAAGAAGATTGTTCAAAATAAAGGGTTTGGTAACATTTGCTATATGAGCAAATGTGTTAGAATACTTAAAGTGTGTTCATATTTGGCACACAAAGCAATGTAGGTCAATTGTTACATTTGCCTGCAGTTTCCTACGTGTGCAAACATGATCAATAAATCATATTTTGAACAACCTTTCCTACCCAAGCAAACACTGTTAAGTTTTAATGCTTTGCTAACATTTGCAACACTGCGTTAACCTCGTCAAAGTACTAAGTTTATATGCTTATACAATAGGGGTAAACGTCTAGCAAAACAGCAAATTTGTGCTTTTATTTGCGTCATATGTAAAGGTAGTTCAAACAAACAAATTTCTATCACATTTGAGCCATATGTAAATGCCACCCAAATTTACAGTTACACATCACCTTTGCGCAAAGGCGCAAATCCTGCGTAAATGTGGCATTTACCTTCATTGCTACGGGTGGCAAATCTAGTGCAACATCAATCTTTGCTCCTGAGCAGATTTGAGCAAATTTGTGCAAATGTGGTATTTGCTACACTTTTGCTTTAGTTTTGTTACCCTGGTAAATCCATTTTTTCGTCCAGTGGCATTAAATTTGAAATGTTCTAAAAATGTAGCTATTAACGCGAAAGTCATCTATCACTTCGAAGTTATCTTTTAAATAAACTTTTTGCAACGGGTGGATTCAGCTTGATTTTGTGATCAGAGATTTTTGTTTACTCCGAAGGAATAATACTCAAAAAGTTTGTACTGAAAAAAGAGATTTGACGATCGCCGGGGTTTAAATTCTTTTCCTGCGAAAAATGTTGTGACACTTGAACATTCATTGGCATCCAGTTTTAACAGAGTTTTTTCGTTAGCAAGCAAATAGTAAATGTCATCTGAAAGCGTCATTTCTCGAATTTTTAAGAAGATGGTGAAATCCAAGATGGCTGATATAACATGGTGGGTTAAAATATGTCTTTTTTGACGTCATATGATGTCACCACTGACAAATATGGTACAATGTATCATTTTGTAGAGCAGGCTCGGGGCTCGATGGAAGCTCAATGTTTTTCAACGTAAAGGTGGACGAACACGAAGAAATATTCTTTAAAAAAGGATATTTCTCCTAGAGAGCTGAAAAGCCAGTAGTAGATGAGGTTAATTTTAACCTCGTTTGTGTCTTCCCCTGTCTTCCTGCATGCTAATGAAGGTCTTCATGCTAATGAAGGTATACTAATGAGCGTCATTCTAGAACAATAAAAACAATAAGATTACCTAGACTTGCCCGCCTATAGTTAACCCTGGTTGGAAAAATCTATTATGTTTTCAAAATAAAAGCGCGAATTTTAACGAAAGCGTCATTCCTTTATTCAATTTGAACTCGCTGGGAATTTGAAAACTTTCGATTTTTGAATATTATGGCTTTCACTAGCTTCGATGATCTTCAAGCTGCTTTGAGCACTTTTTGAAGTGTCCGCGACTGGGAGATGTTGCGGAAGCTGTTCAAATCCCAGAGAATTATTGATCGACTGAGTCGACTTTCCATATTATGTTTTTATCTGAACTCTCAGCTTTGCTGACGAGAGAGAGGGAATTAATTCTTAAGCCTGCCGCACACTAGCCGATTTTTTGTCGCAAAACTGCAAATTTTTTGTCCGGGTTAAATCGGGTTAAAATCTGTCGGGACATCAGCTTGCCGCACACTAGCCGATTTTTTGTCGCGACTAACCGCGTTTAGGTTTGGGGACGTGTCGATCTCCGGCATGTTGGAAAAGACGCTTGTTCACGTGACTCTCATGACAATTCCTCATAATCTTGGCACTGTCAGATATCGCCCGACAAGCCCCTATTTTGTCGCAGACGTGTCTGAATTCACCGCACACTAGCCGACAAGTGAAGATTTTTTGTCGGCCGACAAAAAATCGGCTAGTGTGCGGCGTGTGTCTTTAACTGGTAGAGTTTTCCGCTCCTTTAGTCACAAACTTATCTCAACTCTACTTTCAACCCTAGATTTGCATACAAACTCTAACGGAAAAGTCCATGGGACAGCTCTACTATTGAAATTACAACAATACAAGTTTGGAGGGTTCAATTCAAACACGCGACGATAAACATTTTTCAGAACAACACGTTTTCTTAAGAGACTTTTTTGCTTGTTAATAGCGAATACAAAAAATGATTCAAATACACAGAAATTTGAGATGAATACACCAAAATCACAACTCAGCAAAACTGTTTGCAAAACTAAATTTATCGGGTCAAATTAAAAGCCCCAAAAGAGCAGAAAAGGCGCCTTTTCGCGCTTGGCTGAACAGAGATCAAGCCATGTTTAGTATATCAAACTGAATTTATTTACAAACTATAATTACATTCTTTTTGAAAGATTAAGTCCTAAAGAAAAATCTTTCCAGACTACACCTTCGGTAATTTCCCGCATTTTACCGACCATTTTACCCATCTCGGTGCGCTGCGTGATTGGCTCTTGGGGAAGAATGTATTCTCGAGGGTGTTGCTGGGCGGTGAGTGAGTTTTGTCTTTGAACAATGTGGGGCTCCTTCCCTGCACGGGGACTTATTATACTCGTAACCAGGCGCCCCGAGCTCAGCGCCATTTTGAACTGTGCAGGTCATGATCATAACAGTTTCGGGCCGCCATTTTAGTAGGTTAACGTACAAGTTCTACGGAGCCTGGTGGCTTCGTGCTGCTAGCTAGAGATGCTTTGGTGGATCCATAGTTTAGAGAAATTCATGTTTCACGAACCTGGCCTGTTTATTTAGCGACTGGATTCGATTTAAACTACGTCTCATATGTTCTCTATATTAACTAATATTATGTCACGTGACACACACAGTGAGCCTGGGTTACCTATGCTGTAAAGTGAATATTAATTTCCATGTCAAGGAAATTTTTGTTGCGTTTCAAAAACGAACGTTAAAGAGATAAGTGTTGCAAACTAAAAATTATTATTATTTTCTTCAAATTGCGCCAAACACTACCATTTGAAGCCAAGTTCTATCGTTTATTCCACAAAAGCTATTTTTTTTTCGCCCTTAACGTCGAAGTAGGTTCCCGGGAATGCTACTACAATCTGAAGCAAACTTGGCGACAAACGTAGATACTTTCCGGTTGTGTGCCATTTACACGGAAAAACCGGTTGGTAGACAGTTGTAGTAAATGGGACGCGTCAAATCCCAAATGGAAATTTTGATGGGGATGGGCTCGTTCTATTTTCGCGACATTTTCCCGGAAAATCGGATCAAAGGGAATCCAATTAGTCAAAAGGCCTGGAACCAGTAAAAAATAGCAAATTGAACGTACATTTTCCATTTGGAAATTCCGTTTGGGTATTTCCTGTTTACGTTTAAAGAAATCCCGTTTTAACGAGAAAATTTCCGTTCGGGGAAGCAATTAACATACATGTATATTAAAATTAGGTATTTTTAAGTGGCTGGTTTTCGAGAAAGTAGAATCTCTATCGTCGATTTCGATTTCTTTCCTCCCAAAAGTTCCTGGAGCAAACGCGAACGCAAAACAAACGACCGTAGATCATTCCTTAACTATCTGTGTACGAAGGACGAGCCGGCAGCAAAACAAATCGATTGACAGTGTTGCTAAGAGTTTATGGGAAAAGTAACTCCAAGCGATCACTAAAAAGGAAACACAAGTGAAACACTACAGGAAAGTCAAGTAAACAGTATTATTCATACATTTTTTTATATTATTAGCTCTTGAATACACTCGTTTTATTCCCATACGATACTTAATCTTTCCATTATGAGGCAGCCGGGGCACACACCATGTGTGTAATTTCGCATGTTCCAGCAATCCTCGATTATAACTTATAGTAACATCACATTCATAAGTTACCGATTTATCCAAGTAGATTTACTTCGATAACAGTTCAAATAAGAGAATACACCCCTGAGAATCCCTAAAGCTCAGGCGCATCTAAACCTAAACGATGAGAGTAAGTCTGTAGAATACATTAAGGAATCGAACGTCAAAAGAGGCTGAGATCGCCATCAAAACAGAACTCTATATAGGATCCTATGGAATGACCAATTTGCTCACTTAGAAAGAAAGTACACGTTTATTTCAGTAACATGTACGTGTTTGCTGTGACGTTTTCAGAATTAAACGTTAACGCAATGATTCCTGAAACCTGTTCTAGTTGTTTCCGGATTCAAAATAAACCTTAACATCACTGCTACTGTCTGCTACGTGTAAATCGAAACGTATTTACCAGAAGCTAGATTTTTGTTTTAGCAAAAACGCAATAGCTGATATTGTTTACTTTGATTTGTTAGTCCAGTCTTACTCAAAGCCTTAATAAAAGATCCACAGATTTGACTACTTAAATGAAAAACACTTTTAAAAGCCATTTCATATAAGCGCAGTCGACTGGGCTAGCTCGGTTTCCGAGATCTCACCTCTCCATTCGCAAAAATCTCGATGTGTTCATATCAGAAGCCGGGACCAAGATCTCGCGGTAACTGGGAGGAAAATTTTCCCGTATCAGTGGAACACTCCAGCCGGGTAACCGAGACGAAACTGAGTTTTTTAAGTAAAATAGCTTCGTCTTCGCAACATAGCAGCGAAAATGGCGTAATTTTGTCTTGTATGTATTTCCATTTGAGGAGTATGCGAATTAGCTTAATTAGTAAAATTGAAGAGTCCACAAACCTAGCTACTACTGCGAATGATACAAGCTTATGTTCCACCATTTAGGTTGTGTTTCTTTGATTGCACCCCGGTCGACCGCGCTAAAATTTCCCATACGAACAAACAGCAAAATTCGTCCTGGTAACCGAGCCAATTCGGTTACCGGGCTAATATGAAGAGGCCCTTCATCACCTGTTGCTCCGGTCCATGCAAAGAATTGACACGCACGCGCCGATTAGCGAATAATATATCACAGTGGTGAAAGGAACTTCTTTCTTACGGTCTTGTTACTGTATCTTTTAATGCGCATTTGTTCAATCTATAAAAGGTATATTTAAAATCAGGTAAAGACTCAATACTAATTTAAAACCGCTTCTTCTAAACGGAGACAAAGCTTGTTTTCGGCGGTGAAGACGAACTAAGGCTCAAGTTTGCTTCGTGATAAGAAACATTATTGCTTTCATGCAATGGCATATTTAACCTAAGGACAAACTTGCTTCCCATTCATTCCAGTTTACCAGGGTTATAATTTTACTTTTCAGCAGCAGCATGAATGATTTTAAGCAAGACTGATCATTTAGAAATAGTGGAATAACTGAAAATAACGACGGTTGCTATGAAGTGAAGCGGACACTAACCTTTGCATAATTGCCTTTGAAAAATATGCATGCTAAAAATATACCTATTTTCTTGTTTTGACTGCCAAAGCTTTGTTTTAATAGATACTTATCCACAGGGCCTTTTTAAATTGATAATTGGAAAGTTTAGTCTCTTCTCACGTAGAGCTAGTCGCCATAAATTTTTAAAGTTGATGTTATTTTTATAAAGATATTGTTAGTTCAAACGCTAAGTAGTATATAGAATAGCTTACCTTGCCATGTGCAAAAAATTAACGATGTGAAGAAAACATTTGCATTGTTTAATTTTTAATATTAATTGTACTAAGTATCCAGGAGTTGGTAATGACAAACTTTGAATTGTTAAAATTATTGATTTTCTTGAAAGAGACTGTTTTGCAAAGCTTCCGACATTAACCTGCATTTAATTATTTTTTAGAAGCAAACCTTTTTTCATGTTGAGTAGTTTCGAGCACACCTTGTCAATGTTTAAGTCAAAATAATATCATTCTAGAGTGTCCTTGAATTGCGCTGTAAACTTGGTGAGTTAATACCATATATCTATGCTCTCAAGACATTACTTTTTTGTTTTTATTTTACTAAAACTGAAACTGGACAGGCTTAAAGTTCTTCGCGAGACATTTTGTCGAAACAATCCATCATGAAATACCCGGTTAGAACAGCTGCCATAAAAGGCTAAGAAGTCGCTGTATATGGAAAGAAACTGAGTTAGTCGTTAAGTCTGAATCAGGCCAACTTTACGCTATATACTTTGTACTCGCATTCCCAGGGAATTCCTCCGAGTTAACAGGGGACTGAAGCTTTGCTTGTGAATAAAAAGGCGGTGTTTTGGGAGAGTTAAAGAAAAAAATTCTTAGTTTGCAGTAATAATATCTTGTTTTGATAGGTCTTAGGAATGTAACAAGAATATGCTTGCATTGGAAAGCCACCCTCTCTTTATCTTGCTTATATTTCGACTTTAAACCGATTTTAAACCGTCCGTCATGGTATAAATGTTTCTGCAAGTGAATTTTACCAAATTATTTTCATTCAAGTAATTTTAGAGGAGAGACAGAGGATAGTTTCCAAAGAATCGCTTGCTTCAATAGCGGACTTTCACTTGAACTCGTCCGAGTACGAGTGCATAATTTTAAATTACAGTGAGCGCGAGGTTTTCTTTATGGGCTCGATTTCAGCCGTCGCTCTCTTGTCTGGTCACAGGTATCAGGCCTAGATCGCTCTAAGCGGCTTTTGTAAAATTACTACGGGCTCTTAAAAAGTATAAAAATTACTTAAGCTTAACTGAAAGTTAAAGATGTATCTTCAGCAAGAGTCTCTTGCACTCTTCTCCTGTTTCACTAAAAGAAAACTTGTTCAGAACAGCAGAAAATGGGGAGTGCGAACACTTTCGTCTTCCGAAGGACATGTGTAAACGAAGCTTAATGTAGTCCCTTATTCCAAAAAAAAAAAAGCTTTTACCGTCGTCAATTACTCCGGGATAATTCACTAGCAATGCGAGAGAAAAACTAGTGTAAAGTTACCTTGATTCAGAATTAACAACTGAATTTACTTTTTTATAAAAATTATAACAGTTTCTTAACCTTTTGTGGCAGCTGTTCTGTTTGAACAGAAATTGTTCTCGAAATTTCAATGAATAGAGATAAAGAGTTACATATTGCTCGCAAGAAACACTTTAACAATTTATGATGAGTAGCACTACGTGAGCAGTGACTAAACTTTCTCAATTTTCAATTTATAGAAAAGATCCTTGGAGAGGAATTTACTAATACAAAGCTTAGGCAGCTAAAACAAGCAAATAGGTATTCTTAATCAGCTCCAAACGTAATTATGCAAAGGTTCGTGCTTGCTTCACTTCATGGCAACCGTCGTTATTTTCAGTTTTTCCACAATTTCTAAGTCAGCCTTTTTATGAAGGGTTAGGGTTCGAGATAGTAAACTAGAATAAACGGAAGTAATTTCGTTGACAGGTTGAATCAAGCAATATTTGAAAGGAATGATGTTTTTTATACCGAAGCAATTCGTCCTCACCTTTGAAAAAAGCTTTTTCTCCGTTTAGCAGAAGCGGTTTCAAATTCGCATTAAATTTGACTGTTATAGCTTGAAGAAGTAGATTTTTAAACTTATATACTTCTTACAAGACCATAAGAAAGAAGTGATTTTTACCAGTTGCATATATAATCTCCGCTACTCCTCACTTGGGTGTCATTGAATTCTCGTCAAGGGGCAAAGGCCGAGTGATTTAAACGTGTTTTACATCTAAGTAGTGAAATTCCTTGATCGTTTATCGATCAAGAAAGACCTGCCCTTACAGGTAAAACCAAACAAAATTAACTACTACGTTGTTGCTAAATAAAATCTGTATCTTGACATCAATAGGTTTTATTGCACGTAGCATGATGTTAAGGTTTATTTTGAATCCAAGAACAACTAGAACAGCGCTAGCTTTCAGAAATCACTAATTAGGATAAAATTTCTTATTCTGAAAACGTCACAGCAAAGCCATAGATGTTGTTGAAATAAGACTGTAGTCACTTTCTTTGTGGACAAATTGATCCTTCCAAAAGATGCTATATATATGTCTGTTTTGCTTACGATCTTAGGCTTTTAATTTCTGACATGTTTATCGCGAGCAGAATTCAATTCCGCGATGCATTCTATGTATCATTTGGCAGTGACATAAATTCTGTTGCAATTATTTTGACTTCGACCATAAAACTTTCAAAGGATGACTGGACTATTTCTGACAGGTATTCAGAAAATCAATAACAATTCAAAATTTGTCATGGCCAATTCCTGAATAATTAGTAATATTGACAGTTTTCTTCGCGTCGTTAATAATGTTTTGCACAAGGTAAGATAAACTTGTCTATACTTTTCAGAGTTTGAACTCACAATATCTTTCAAATAATATCAACTTTAACAATTTATTGTGAGTTGCCATACGTGAGCAGTGACTAAACTTTCTCAGTTGTTAAAAAAAAAGATCGTTGCACAGTTAAAACAAGCAAATAGGTATTTTAACATGCTATTGTCAAAAGGCAATATGGATAGGTTAGTGCTTGCTTCACTTCATAGCAACCATCGTCAATTTCAATTATTCCACTACTTTAAGTCAGCCTTGTTTCAAAACATACATGTTGTCGTCGAAGAGTAAAATCACCAACTTAGTAAACTGAAATAAAGTAAGCAGTTTTGTTTACAAGTTGAATATATAATTGTATAAAAGCAATGACGTTTCTTATGACGAAGAACAACTAAAGGCCTACCGTTCTTCCTCAACCTCGAAACCAAGCTTTGTCTCCGTTTAGTAAATGCGCTTTTAATTCAGTATTAAATAGTTACCTGTTGTTGAATATATTTGTTATATACTTCCTCCGAAACCGTAAGAAAAAAGTGATCTTTACCAGTCTCATATTCCTTGGTAATCGGTACGTGCGTCTCAATTCTTTGCATGGGACACTAGTCAAATCTGTAGACTTTTTATTGGGGCTTTGGGTAAACCTGGACTTACACATCAAAGTAAATAATATATCAACTAGCTTGGCATAAATACGCTGCGATGTACACGTAGCACTGATGTTTAAGTTTATTTTCAATCCGTGAACCACTAGAACAGCTTTCAGGGATCATTAGGTACAGTTTTATAATTCTGAAAACCATGTCACAGGAAAGCCGTAGATATTAGTGAAATAAGACTGTACTTTTTTCCGATCTGAGCAATTTGGTCATTCCAAAGGATCCTACGTATATAGTCTAATTTTTTCAAGATCTTACATATTTCTGACATGTTTATCGTAAGTAGAATATAATTTCGTAAGGCATTCTGCAGACTTACATCTTTTAGGTTTTGGCTTAGATGCGCCGGAACTTTACGGGTTCTTATTCTTTCACACTAACTTGATACATTTTTCTATAAACCGTATTTCGAGGAAGCTAATTTCCTTACTTTAACTGTTGTGAATTAAGATATTATATAACGACTGCAATCACTTTTGCAGATCGGGAGGAAAGTAAATCTACTTGGATAAACCGGCATATGATGAATGTGATATAATTAGAAGCTAATCAAGGATTGTTGGAACATATGCATGCGAAGTAACACACTAAGATGCTTTGTTTTGGTTTTACGTTTGCTCCTGGTAGATATCGACGGAAATAATAAATCCATGATAGTGGTTCTATTTTCTCGAAAACCAGCCATTTAAAAATACCCTCGTTTCAATATATGTGATTGCTTTGAGGAACAGAGCCTTGCTCGTCGACAGGTAAAAACTAAAGAGACAGTTAAATACCGATCTTTGTCAAGAGAGGCCACGATCAAGCTACGACGGAGAAATTGAAAGCGCGGCCTTATTTCCACAGTAAGACCGACCATGTAACACTAATCCGTCAAGAAAATGGAGCTTTTCAAACCAAACAAATTTGAAAACGCGCCGTTGTTAATCTTCTATCGTTCCAATTTTAATTTTAAGAGAATTTTAGAATTAACCCGTAACGAAGAGGCGGATTTTATTTACAATTTTTATTATTACTCCTGGCCATGATTTGAAACGTGGATAGACTGAAATGAAAACATCAACCTCTGTTGCGGCCTTATGCGCAACAGAGCGTGAAGAAGATACGTGAGGTGAGATGAAATGAAAACATCATTCGAATTGCTCCAAGGCGACCCCTCCACTTCTTTCCCTCCCCTCGCTAACCGAATGCTTATTTTTTCTCATCAGGTATTTTCGTCCTTCAAGTTAAGCCTCTTGATTTTCTTCCAAAGTTTTATCTGCCTGTTGTATATGCATCTGGAAAAACGAAAATTATTTTCGTTGGAACTGACATGGACACGTCCACGAAAACTAACATCACTAAAACCATTGAAATCAGCGTTCAGTGGAGAACAGGTTTCGTTTTTCGTTTAGCGACGGTGTCAAAAATAAATTCAACAAGTCTCACAACAATCAGCTTTTGACCCTCTTTTTATTTTCTTTCGCACGATCAAAAAATGTTTTCACCTTAAAATAATTAAAATGAAGATGTCGAAACCTGCTCAACTCTAATGTCAAAATTTCGAGAACCCTTAACACAAAACAATTATTATTGTTATGGACATTATTAACTGTGATCCAATTTGCGACCAGCGTCTTGTAATTATCAATAAAAACGATTTTTACCTGACTAAGTAACATTTATTTCATTCCAAATCTTTGTAAAATTTCGCTTAGGATTAAGAAGGATATTCTGTTAAATAAAGATATATATATATATATATATATATATATATATATATATATATATATATATATATATATATGCATAACAAAGCAAGAGAAATTGTGACAACGAGAATTTTATAACGTGTTATCTGTTAAGAGATCTAATTTGAGACATGCACTAGGCCTGAGGGGTGACAAAATATAAGCGCGCCAGACAGTAAATTGCTTGGTAGTCAATGAAACCCTGTTAACATACTGGAATGTTTGTATAGCGTGCACTTTCATTCATAATGCAAAAGACGCTTGCCTCACGGAAGCGCATGAATTACACGAGGCCTATAGGGAATAAATAAGAGTGCTGTCATGCAGTCTTCGTCAGTACTTGATCTTGAAGAAAGCATATCGCTGCGATATCTCGCTCGGATCTCCAAGGGAAGGTAAGACATAAGACAGTGCTTATGCATTCAAGAATCTTTGTGGTAATGTACAGAAGTTGCCAAATATTTTCTACTACGATTTTGATTCTCAAGGATCAAATCATAAATACATTTTCTCAATTTGTTTTTCTTAAGCTCAGTTCTGCTCAGTAATAAAGAAAGCTATGGAAGCGAAGCTTTGTTTGGTCCTGATGTTGATTATTTTGGGGACTTTTACCGTACAAGGAGCAATTGCAAGAAACAACAAGAACCCCTTAGAAGTGTTTGTAAGGATACGTCGTGAGTGTTTCGTTTAATCCAGTTTTGACGACTGTTTGTTATTATAATTTCTTTTAAACTGCGTAGTTGGACATGGCAATTGAATGAAATATAATTCTTAGTTTGTGTGTATTATCGACACCTAACAAACAAACGACTTTTTCTTGTTTTACTTACAGCTTGCTCCAGCACTGGCGGATACTGTACTGCTCTCTTACCCTGTGGGGACGATTATGAACTCTGCGATGGGGAATACCCTTGTCCGGACCACATGCCGACTTGCTGCTGCCCAGAGGACTGAAAAGGTACGAGTTTACGAAATGTATCAAATAATGACGTTGATGTGATCGTAAACCTGTCATTAAAATAGCCCGAACGGAAATACGGGAATTATTACAACAGGAAAAGAATTACAGCACAAAAAGTTCGCTGAGTAGTGAAGAAAACTTTAGCCAAATTTAAAATAAATTCCATAAAAGGAACCCATACTAGTAGAATACCTCCTAAATGACTTACCTGAAGATCAAATTTTTCTTTTTTTCCGTTGTGGCAGACTTGACCGTAAAACTAAATTACAGAGATATAGTACAGAATTCTTAGAAATTGTGTTTCCTTGATGGAAATTTCAATCCGTTATAATGAACATTAAAAGCAACTACCATAAAAATATTAGAATTTTACAAAGTTTTCAAAGATGAATATTTCTTACACCAGCTAAGAAATTTAATGAAAGGCGAAATTTAGTGAAGTTTAAAGTAAGTAATCATAAACTTAATATATAGATTTAGCCAAGCCTAAGAGCGGACCTCCTGACTACAAAAGTTAACCATAAAGGAAAAATATAGGATTTGTTTTTCTTCGATCAGAAACTTAAAATATAATCAATTTTGAGCATGTAATATTTCAGGGTGTAGTTTTGCCGTTCTTTCAAGTTAGAAAGAAATCATACCCAATATAAGTGTAACTAAGATTGCAGAAATTACATGTACAGTACATCAGGGACTTTCCAAGAGACGATTGTGCGAGGAATATGTTGGAAGGAAAGTCCACAACAAGACAGGTTAACTTGTGCCAAAATTTTGTCTTTGCATGTGCTCCTGCTTTCTTTCTCAAAGTAATAACCTGATTTGTGCCGTGCCTCCGATCCAATGAAAAAACGGTACCTTGTCAGCTCAAGCAACCTCAATGAGCTCTAACCCTGAACACATGTTATGGTCACGTGATACTGGTCAGTGGATACCTTGTTTCAGCAGCTGTCAATAAACCATAACATGGATGAGCAATATCAATGATGTATCTATGTCAGTGATGTTATCTTATTAACTTTCAAGGTATTGGGCTTGGTGCATGCAAAGTCATATGACAACCAATTTTTTTTTCTTAGATTGATGGGTTATAAAATTTGCAAAGGCACATAATATTCATTCCCAACTACTCAGGAACTGTTACTGGATTACATTTTTAAATGAATAATTCCAAAAATTAAATTATAATTAAGGTAGGAAGGTATATCAGAAAGCTAAAAGAATTTTACAGTCACTCTACAACTTGGGCAACTT
This sequence comes from Platygyra sinensis, assembly GCA_019787425.1. Taxonomy (NCBI): domain Eukaryota; kingdom Metazoa; phylum Cnidaria; class Anthozoa; order Scleractinia; family Merulinidae; genus Platygyra; species Platygyra sinensis. Next base: position 16,250 of record JAHPZR010000813.1, on the reverse strand, counting down.
ATAACTGAAAGGTTATGAGGCTTGGTACATTGGTCAGCCAAGCCAAGATACATTCTCTATTTTCCAATTCTCCATAATGCACTCTGTTTGCCCCAGCTTCCCCCAAGTTTTGCATAAACTGTTGTTGTGAAATACTCTTGGGAATATGCAGACCTCCTAAGAGGATGTTACAACAATAGTTTATCGTTGCAAAATTTGGGGAGCAAACAGAGTGCATTATGTAATATTGGATATTAGAGAATTTGAAATGACACATCAATAACAATACAGCAGAATGGAAAAAACAATATATCCTATTAATAATTAAGCAACAGAGCACTTTTTTCATGTTTACATAACCTCATCTAAATACGAGGAGGGTTGAGAGAATTGAAGGCAGTTATGCAAACCCAAGACACAGTACTGTACTATAGATTGATCCCACTAATTTAAACTCGGCTGCCGGTTTCAAACTCAAAACCATATCCTTTGGATTAGCACTCAAGTTAAATGCTATCAGCTATTTGAAGATATCTCAAGAGCGTTCAAAATGGCATGGTTCAACTCTATATAACAACAAAATTGTGTGGGAAACTTTATTGGGTTATTTCTTCCATAAACAATTCAGAACAAAAAAAAAATTTTTGGTATTAAAAATGGCATTTTATATATATAAGAATTTAGGATGAGGTGCCCAGTTCTTTCTAATAAAAAAAATCAACATCATTGACATGCATACAAAAAGTCAGGGCAAAGAAGTTCTCGCCCCATCCAGTTCTTTATAAAAATATCATTTACATACATATAAAACATTTGGGGCGAAGAAGTTCTAGCCCTATCCAGTTCAGAGTAAAACACGATATTACCATTTACAAACATATAAAAATTTAGAGTGAAGAGGTTCTTGCCCTGCCCAGTATCATGTAATAAAAACATAATTTTCATCCATAATAAGCAAATTAGGTTGATGAAGTTCTCACCCTGCCCAATTGTCCATAATAAAAATATCATTTGCATACATTCAAGAATTAGGGCAAAGAAGATTTCGCCTAGCCCAGTTCTCTGTTATAAAAATATCATTTGCAAACAAAAAATTATTTGGGGGGCGAAGAACGTCTCCCCTTGCCCAGTTCTCTGCAATAGAAATATCATTTACATCAATACAAAAAATGTTAAGAAGTTCTTGCCCAGCCCTTGTAAGTCTCTGTAATAAAAATATCACTAACATACATGTAAATACTTTGGGTGAAGAGGTTCTTGCCTTGCCCAGT
>JAHPZR010000808.1:47500-57693 GCA_019787425.1 Platygyra sinensis | reverse complement strand
TTAGGCTGCGGTTGACGGCGTGATTAAATTTCTGTCAACAGAGAGATTACCGGAATCAATTAGGATTAAAATAGGACTAACATACTAGATCAAATGAAAGATAGGCGACTGATGTATCTCATGACCCACGTACATATCTCACGGTAACTTGAGAACAATGAGTCGAAGGTCAAATCTGTGAAATTCGCGCGGTTAAATGTCTCCAAGGCCGGGATCTTTGCTCTTCTCTAGCTTGGGTCGAAAGTGCTCAGTTGTTAGATCCTAACAAAACGTGGTAAGTTCTTAATAGAAAAGCTTGTGACGAGAGTGCGGCAAAATGATTATTTCTCTCGTAATAAGTTACCGGCGCGCTTTCTAGACGATGTCGTGAGGGTAAAGCGCAGCACTCTTCGCACAGTTGATGGTGCCGCGTTTCAAGGGAAGGCTTTCTCAGAAGATGAAATCGTGGTTTCGTCGTTTGCGACATTTCTTCAGCATTTTCCAGATTCTGGTGTATTTAACGAGAATGCATTTAAGAGGTTAAGAGGCTACTAAGTGGCCTTGATCACAGTGTTTTGATCGATTGAGTCAATATTAAAAAAACTATAACAACAACAAACCGATGGGGCGCTCACTCACGTGGCAGGGATTTCGACCCCTGTTGCAAAAGCCACAGCGAATCGCCGTTTGGATATGCCAACTACTTCATGAGTTGTGCTCTCACAAAATGTGGATGAAGATACCGGTTGCTTGTTACAAACACCGCCATGAAGCAACGGCAAAAAGGTAAGTAAGCTTTCATAGTTTGTTGTTTGCTTAAAATTTCAGTCAGTTGGATAAAAGAAAGTCTTAAAATCGCGTTTATCGTATATTTTCAAGCGATCCGACTTTCGAGTCTCTGGCTTTTGCTTTAAAAGCCTTTCGAAACGTTGCGTGCTTTTATTTATTTTCTCCTCCTTGCATCACACAAAGAACCGGCAAAACAAAGACTACTGTTATCTGAGAATGTCAGCCGTCCCCTCCCCCTTACCCACGGGGGACACGGGAGACCAAAGAACAAAAATAGATCGTTTCACTGCCACGGAATTAAAAAAAAAAATCGAAAACAATCTAGTGGAAGAAGCTCAGAAATTGTGATGTTGTAGAAGCTAAATAAATAAGACACTTCTCCAAGTTTTAGGCCCGTGCTTTTCCCCAGCATTCAGATACTCGTCGAAATGTTCCGCAGAAATTCACTGAGCTAACAATTTCCGTTTTTAATTTTAACTGCTCAGTTATCACCAAGGTTTACAGTGGCATCCAGACGTGTCGTCGGAGCGTGCCACTGTTGCCTTTAATAATTTCTGTTTTTCATTTTAACTGCTCAGTTATCACCAAGGTTTACAGTGGCATCCAGACGTTTCGTCGGAGCGTGCCACTGTTGCCTTTAATAATTTCTGTTTTTCATTTTAACTGCTCAGTTATCGCCAAGGTTTACAGTGGCATCCAGACGTTTCGTCGGAGCGTGTCACTGTTGCCTTTAACAATTTCTGTTTTTCATTTTAACTGCTCAGTTTTATATATCGCCAAGGTTTACAGTGGCATCCAGACGTTTCGTCAGAGCGTGCCACTGTTGCCTTTAATAATTTCTGTTTTTCATTTTGACTGCTCAGTTATCGCCAAGGTTTACAGTGGCATCCACGGAAGTGGATATAGAACTTAAAGAAAATCGGAAAAGTGAATTGGAAGAATAAATAAATAAGAATAAATGAGTTTCTTGCACTGCAAAGAGAATGTTCGTTTCTCGAGGTTCTTACATAAGAGCACGAAGTTTTAAATGGTTTGTCGCAAATGCGCTTTCTGCTATCTCTATCATACACTCGAACGTTAATTTTACATTGAGACCACAGTTGACAAAGGGGAAAGATAGCCCCTCGAGCGGGAAAACAGAAATAAATGGGTGAAGCGTATATACGTAATTCATTTCTGTAATTGTGGATCGTCCTTAAGCTTTGTCTGCTGCTTTGTCTGCTCAAAGTCATGGATCTAAATAAAGAAACTTTTTCAGTGTCCCCGCTGCATGCAAAAGGCTTTATAGCCTGCTTAGCTTGGCGGTTTAAGCAATTTGAGCGCGCGTGCACGAAGCAGCGAAGCCGCGAAAACGAGCGGCAAAGGCTTCCCCGTTCGTTTTATTTGGCGGCTTTGTAGCGCTAAGTTTTACAAAGACCAAATTATGCGGATTTGTCTTCGCGTGCGGCAGTCCCCGCGCTTCCGGTGACAAAAATTATTTTTGACAGCTGCGGCGGCGGATTTTGACACTTATTACTTTGCACGCGTTAATCCCTGACAGCGGAACATAAAAATATGTAAGGAATGCGGGTCTACCAACCCCGCATTCCTTTAAGGTACTTCCAGATAGACCCCGCTGCGTCTCGTCATGAAAGTTGAATCGTTCGTTGTCGAGGGGTTGAAGGCAAAGACTCTATGTACTCAATACATCGATCCTTCCACCATAGAGCCATTAGTGGCAAGTGGCCTCATCCCTCGATAAAGGAGAGGGTGCTGTGAGGCTAATAGGAGTTGGAGAGGTGATCAGGAGGATTTGCGGGAAGTGCTTAATGAACATAGCCAAGCGGGATGTTGCTCAGGCAAGTGGCTCGTTACAATTATGCGCGGGACAGAAATCAGGGAGGAGGCTGTAATACACGCTATGCATAGAATCTTCGAAGCAGATGACACCGACGCGATTCTGTTGATAGATGCGTCTAATGCATTTAATGCCCTTAATAGGGCAGCGGCTCTACACAATATCCGCGTTCTCTGTCCTGTCATTGCAGTTTACGCCATAAACACCTATCGTCAATCCGCCCGATTATTTATCACCGTTGGCAAAGAGATAGCATCAGCCGAGGGAACAACTCGCTATGACCCACTCGCTATGGAATTATATGCTCTCAGCATCCAGCCATTGCTAATTAGTCTACAGGCCATGTCACATGCAAAGCAATGCTGGTTTGCAGATGACGCCAGTGGAGCCGGCACTATCTCAGAAATCAAGCAATTGGTGGGATGGTCTCAATACACTCGGACCAGACATCGGTTACTTTCCAAACGCTAAAAAGGGCGGGATTATCGCAAAGCCAGTAGAGGGGCAGAAGCATCTTGGAGCTGTGATAGGCTCAAGAGATTATTTGCAGGACTATGTCAACGAGAAAGTAACTAGCTGGGTTAATGAAGTTGCTCAATTTGCTAAATTTGCACGGGCTCAACCGCAGGCCAGCTATGCCGCCTACACGTTCGGTTTAAAATATCGTTGGACGTACTTCCTAAGAACTCCTCCTGATATCCAAGAACTTTTAGAGCCACTTGAAGAGGCTATTTCCCAGGTCCTTATACCAGCAATCGTAGAGCGCAATTGTAGCCAACTGGATAGAGATGTTCTAGCACTACCAGTGCACTTAGGCGGCCTTGGCTTGAGCAACCCATGTCATGAAGTGGCACGCGAACATGCCTCATCTATTTAGGTGACACCCCCTCTCGTCGAACATATTGTGGCTAAAACTCAACTACCCGACGAGTCCCTCATCAAGTCTGGGCGTCAGGCTGTCAAATGTGGAAAAGCTGAAGAACTTTCAGAGATCGCAGAGAACCTAAAACAAATTGTTCCACGGAAGACCAAGCGAGCTCTAGAACTAACGCAAGAAAAAGGCTCCTCTGTATGGCTCACAGTTCTTGCCCTTCAAGAACAGGATTTTAACCTCACTAAGAGAGAGTTTCGCGATGCTGTTAAGTTACGTTATGATTGGCCGTTCGATGACATTCCATCCGTATGTGCGTGTGGGCAAAACTTCACAGTGGACCACGCAATGATTTGCAAACGAGGGGGCTTTTTAATCCAACGTCATAACGAGTTGAGAGACCTCGAGGCCGATCTTTTAAGTACGGTGTGTAGCGATGTCGAGGTCGAGCCAGTTCTCCAAGACTTCACTGAAGAATAGCTCAGTGAAGGGTCCAATAGAGCAAAAGACGCACGACTGGACATTCGGGCGCGTGGCTTCTGGGATCCCCAGAGCTCGGCATTCTTCGATGTGAGGGTTTGCCACCCTGATGCCGAGTCTTACAGGAACTAGGAGCCACAGCAGATCTATCGCATCCATGAAAACGACAAGAAGCGGTCGTACTCGAGGAGAGTGCTGGATGTTGAGCATGGTTTGTTCACGCCGCCTGTATTTACAACTACTGGATGGATGGGGAAGGAATGCATAAGATACCATAGTCGACTGGCTGAGCTGATAGCCGCCAAGAAAGGAAAACATTACTCGCAAACAATTTCCTGTATTCAAGCAAGGACAACCTTTGCGCTCCTTAGGTCGGCCCTGGTTTGCCTTCGAGGATCGCGGGTGAAGCGCCGTAATGCGTGTTTTGTATAGTGACTGAGATATATGTGAGCAGCCACAAAGTACGTGTGATACAGTCTCCTGGTTCTCAGTACAGAGTCCACAGGACAGTTCTTCTACTTGTTCGTGTAACTTCTGGGACCTGTAGATCTTGGTATTGAGGAGTTGTTGTCTGATACTTGGGTCGATTGGCATTACAATGTCTGGAATGCTCTTCCACTGTTTAAAGATGTAATATGAGTTATTTGATATTTGAGGATCATTTCAATGTTGGGTCACAAATTTCTCAACCCAGGGCTGGTTTTGTACATCTTTCATGTGTCTGTCGGTATTTGCTTTGTTTATAATGTTCTTTACTTTCTGCGGTTCTTTATCGCTTACACGTAGTATTATGATTATCGTTATCGTTATCGTTATTATTATCATTATTATTATCATTAGTATCATTATTATCATTAAGCTGGCTTACACATTTTTGCTTCGGAATTTCGACAAATTTGACTCAAATTAAACATCTACTGTGCGACTTAGACAAAATCAATATGAACGAGGTATTTGTCAGCAGTAAATATGGCTCATGGAGACCATCGTTGACAACAGTAGTGTAAAAACTGTATGAAAATAACAAATTCTCAACCTGGCGAATTCTTCGATGAAAAACATCAGAATTTATTAAATTCTCAACCTCGGATAATGCAATGCTAGCTTTCTGATTGGTTCATTGTATCTCGGTTACCAGCCATTGTACCTACGTTTGACCTTATATGGAAATTAATGAGGCAAGTGTGGCTTGGCATAAAATTTTTTGTGGGAAGCCAACTTCCGTCGGCAAAAAATAGCCCTTTTCACGGTTAATTTTTCTCATTTGCATTACAATGTAATCAACGTGAATGCGAGGCAATTTCGGGCTAAAAGTGCGAAATAGCCCGAAATTGCCTCACATACATGCTAGAATTCATTGTAATGCAAATGAGAAAAGCTAACCGTGAAAAGGGCTATTGGATGAAAAAACCCCGCCGGGGGTACTCCCTATAATTGCCTATACGGGGAGGCTCCGCCCGAAAGGGGTACCTTTTTGAGGCTTCAGGTATATGAAAGAGTAGGGATTTCATAAGCTGAGGTATATAAAAGGGTAGGGAAATCGGTCATTTAGGCATTTAAAAGGGCCTTTAATTATAATACTTCAAATAGACACCCGTTATGGCTGTATCAGTTTATTTATTAAGCACTACATGAAAATGAGAACAAGACTTCCTAAAGAAGGTATGTGAAAGGGGTACCTTTTTTCAACAGAAGCTATATAAAAGGGGGCCCTTTTTCGGCCAAAATGGTATATGAAAGGGTAAGGGGTTGGACCTCGGGGCGGAGCCTCCCCGTATTAAACTTTGTTAAGTACCCCTACCCCCCACCCCCCGGGGAAAAAAACAAACAAATTCGGTGACCTGTCTACAGAAGAAATACAAGAAATTAAGGGCAATCCCATCCCAGTAACAACAAAAAAAGCCATAAAGTTCGGAATGAGACTATTCAACGGTACGTACCCGTTAAGTTTCCCTTGAAAGCTGTAAAATTTCAAACTTGAACATCGAGATTTGACGCATTTATCAATATTACGTAAAATCAACAACTTTTACCTTAATGTTACTGAATGGCTTGCTAGTCCTAGTGGCACCAAATATTCGAAACCGATAGAAGAAATGTCAAAGGAAGAACTGACTGTTTTTCGGAAGAATTTTTGCACTGCGAGGAATAAAGATGGCACACTGTCAGTTTACAAAAGTTCATCAATGAAATCCATCCGAGAGCCGTTTTCCACAATCTCTGACTGCGCTTTTACTGAGGCAAATAAAGCATTAGAGCATTTGCAAAAGACCTCAGAAAAACAGGCAACATTGACGGCTTAATAGAGCCCAAAAGAAATGGTCAGAGACCAATATTCCAATAAACAGATGAAGAAACTGTTCATTCGACAGCGGTGAGCACGGACGGGCAGAGAGCAAAACTGTCGCAAAACTACAGAGGACGAACTAGTTTTACCTCAGTCTCTCTTTTGGCCGACTAGGACAAGAGATTCAACGCCAGCTAACGCCAACAATTCTGTCCTTGCGAAAAATCCATCAAGGAGTTGAGTATTTTGATGAGCTGAACCGAAGCGTCGGCTCGAATCTTTGCCGGCCACGAAAAAACCATCAGGGTCTCGGAGATTCTGAAGATGAATCCAATGCTAACATATTTTCTGTCCCTGACTCTGAAACTGGCCAGCAATCATCTCCACATATCCAGCTCGAACTGAGGCGAAGGCAGCCACAGCAAGGGAACGCTGATAGAGTTCTTGTCGAGAACAATTTTGACACAACGTTTGTCAAATGGCGATCAAAGTTTTCCGCAGTACTTTTACGGCTGTTATGTGCAAGTGCACAATTAAAACTCTTGTCGATGACTCAAACTTGAACGCTTTTCAAACTTTCTGACCAAGGTTGAATATCCTTCGTTTGGTAGAGGTTCCTTAAATTATAGATGATGGTAATTCTCGTTCAGCAGACTCGCCGGCCGCGCTTTCAAATTTTCATTCAACTTAAGTTTACAAACGGTGCGCATGCCTTGTGACTTCCCACTTGCTGTTGTTTATGCCACATGAACTTCCGGTCGTTTTGTAAAATTAAAACCAATAAAATTTACCTATAATTTCCAAGCATACAACCGTACAGCCGAATTTAATAAAACAAATATTCCATTCGCACTTGTTGGATATGAGATGGTTATAGCCAACTCGGCCCTACGGGCCTCGTTGGCTATTTACCATCTCAAATCCAGCGCACGCGCATGGAATAATTGTTAGATATTACGAAAGCAGAAAAAACAACGATAGAGAATACCATTGAGCTGTCTGTGTTTATGATGAGAAGCCTTATTTTTGTAAAAATGCTCAAACAACACTTATATGCAGTGTAGTAACGCTCGTTTGCTTAGTAGCGACCGCTCCGGTCATCTCAACGAATTATACCGCAATAACTCCGTATCATCGTTTACCCGACGAGTAGGCAGTTGAAAGCTTACTCCTGTGCTCAGAGTTGAACAAGTGCAATCAGTTTAGTCTTTCCAACGTTGACGTTAGTTCGGGCAATCTTGCTGCAAGTAGGTAAATCCGTAAATAACTGTAGCTTCTTTCAAATACAACTCAGCATTTGGCATTTTCATCCGCAAGCTTTGAGCTCCTTCTTTCGTAATTTCCATTAGAAAATGCACGTTTTGGTGAGTCACAATGCGGCCGTATTCCTCTGGACCACAGCAGCCTTTACCTGCCTTTACGTCCTGATTCAGTAACGGGTTTAACTATTAAGCTGAAAAGAGAACTTTGAAGGCATCTTTCTTCTCTCGAAAGCAACGCGAAAGTGAAAGCTTAGCCGAAGTCCAGTTTTTGAATGACAGCTGTCGTCTCGTTAGCCAATCAAATTATTTGAACAATTCTAACAAAGATTGTGATTGGTCTATTTTAGCGTGCTTTATCAGAGATTAGGACACGGCTGATGCCATTTTTACTCCTTTGGAAAATAAAGTATGGTTAGCGAATGCGTAGGGAAATTCAAGAAGTAAGGAAACTCAAGAAGTAGCGAAAAACACTCGACTGGGTCTCGTGTTTTGCCCTACACGTTTCCTGCGTGCTTTACAACAGAACAGAGTACAGTCGAGGCTTCTTTACTTGTTAATTATGAAGCGTCCATTCGGATCAGAGGATACCTTTTGGATCTGAAAAATTAAAATTGTTATTGAAAAGGATACCAACACCTGCTTTGTTGCCACTGCAGAAGCCGAAGAGTGCTTGGTACCGACACTCACAAGACCATTTTTCGGCAGTGTCTTCAGAACAATGGACCTCTTGCAACTTAAATATAGAATGCTTTTCCGCTCTCAGCCAGTTAATCAACTCTTTCAGTTCTTTTGGCATTGTTTCCTAATCCCCTGACATTGAGGGAAACTATTTTCAGATTCGTTGTACTATGAGTAGTGAAGGAGGCTTATTTGACCGTTTTGTATTTTCACAATAAAAGATATCTAAATGAGCACATGCCATGAATTATCGATAAAATTAGTAGAGGACTTATGGTAGAGGAATTAGGCAGCTTGATTACTTACCGAAGTAAAAATGAAAAAGCCTACAGCTCTATCAGACCGTTTAAGCTACCCAGCGCCTCTATAGCTAATTGATGAAAAGCATATTGGCAATAATGGATCTGAAGTGAAGAGTGATCATCGCAGTAAATTTTCCAATTTAAGCTATTGGAAAGAAGAAGCCTGAAAAAATCAGGGCTTCAACGGGATTCGAACCCGTGACCTCCGCGATACCGGTGCGATGCTCTACCAACTGAGCTATGAAGCCACACATTGGGAGCGAGGTCAATTTATTGAGTTCATATTTTCCCGTGCAGTGAAGTGATGTTTCTGAGCTATGAAGCCACACATTGGGAGCGAGGTCAATTTATTGAGTTCATATTTTCCCGTGCAGTGAAGTGATGTGAAATATATATGAAATAATTCATATTTTGTACTGCGGTTGTATATGAAGTGAAGAGTGATCATCGCAGTAAATTTTCCAATTTAAGCAACTGGAAAGAAGAAGCCTGAAAAAATCAGGGCTTCAATATAATAATGGATCTGTGAGAAGTTAAATGTCCATCTGAACAAGATGATTTATTGTTAATCAAATAGTAAATTTTTCCCCGATCGGCCTTAATTTACCTCTGATATAGAGTTTATCAGGTTGAGATTGGCTGAAGGAGGCAGAAACTCCATTTTCCTGGCATCCTTATAAGTTTCCATTTGCACTTTTCGGTGGGTAATGATTTCCTAGGGAAGGACTCAGAACATTTGAAAGCTAGTGCCTTTAGGCCGGTCATCCAGTGAAAAGATCTGTAGACAGTCTTTATAAGTAAGAAACTGGACCAGAATAGGACGCAGATTTTCATCCTTGCTTTTGCCGATAAACAGCATAGACCAGAAACAGGAGGGGATCACCGGGTTCGAGGAGAGTAACTTGAGAGAGCCTGTGATTAGACATTAGTTCAAGTTTGACCTAAGGAATAGGTTCAGAATCCTCCAGACGTCAGATCAGAAGGATATGGAAGCAGATGACTACCAGAACAGTGAACAGCCTGACCGAAGCAAAAGCATAGACCACACGTGGCAGCGGATCAAAACCGCCCACACTGAAACAGCACTGAAAGTAATGGGGGGCAGAAAGAAGAAGTGTAAGAGATGGATTAGCATGGAAAGTTGGAGAAAGGTCGAGGGGAGAAGGAAACTGAAAAAGGAGATAGGAGATGCACGATCGGAGAAGTTGAAGAACAAAGCACGAATCGACTACAGAGAAAAGAACAAGGAGGTGAAGAGGAGCCCCAGGAAGGACAAAAGAGACTGGATAAATGGTGTCGCACAAGACCCAGAGGACGCTGCAAGTCAGGGCCAAATGAAAGGAGTATATGAAGCAACTAGGAGGATATGTAACGAAGGTCCAAGAAAGGCAGAAGTGGTAAAGAACAAGGAAGGAAAGCTATTGACTAAAGAAGGTGGGGTTAAAGCAAGATGGCAAGAACACTTTACAGAAGTCCTGAACAGGCCAGTTCCTGAAGTCGCTACTGAGGTAGAGGAGACAGACGTGGTGAATAATGGGATTGACATAGGAGAGATAACAAGGAGGGAGATCAAGAGCGCATTGGGGAACATGAAACGTGGAAGGCACCAGGTATTGATAGCATCACAGCAGACTTTCTGAGGGTTGACACTGACACCAGAGTCCAGGTCCTGCATGAGTTATTTCAACAAAATATGGGAGGAAGAAAG